>CM069133.1:40357592-40661175 GCA_035221665.1 Okamejei kenojei
CATCTTGCCTCTACGCCATCTGTGAAAAGGAATTCCACAGATTCACCACCATCGCTAAAAGAAATTCCTTCTCATCGCCTCCAAAAGTAACATCCTTTATTTCTGAGGCTATGAACCCTTGTCTTAACACTCCAACTAGTTTAAACATACTCTCAAGCCAATCTAGCAAAGCCTTTCACTTTTTGGTATATTTCAATGAGCCACCCTTCGTTTTTAAACTCCAGTGAGGGATAGGCTAGTGCTGTTAAACGATCATTCATGTCACCCACTCATTTCTGGGATTAATCTTGTACCCTCTTTGGACCCTTCCAGAGCCGGCAACATCCCTCCTCGGATATGGTGCCCAAGGATTGCTCACAAGATCAAATGTGGGCCTGGCCAGCTCCTTATAGTGCCTCAGCTTTCATTCCTGTATTTGTTACAGGCCCTCTTGATAGTATATGCTAGCATTGTGTTTGTTATCTCTAATACCGATTTCGACTTTCAGTTTAACTTTTTGGATCTGCACCAGACATTCCACATTCTTCCCCATTTAGAAAATGCTGTACGCCTTATTTCCACTACAGACGGATACATGTCTTGATGGAGCCCGGCCAACATTAGTTCCTAATGCTCTTGAGAAGGATTAGGATGGGGATGGCTTCTTTATCGATTACAGATGGTGCTTTAAAAATAGTAGGCCATATGCACTGAGGATCCCATAGCAGTGAAGCGTCCTCTCGCGGGGGCTTGAAACTGGAAGTATCCGAGCTAATTCTGCTTCCACCGTCATCTTATTGCGAACAAGTGTTGGCTTCCACTGATTGTCACTGAATGCTTGATCCTTTTCAGGTAGGACAATGACAGCGGAGGCCAACGTTGTAACAAGAATGGACACGAAAAAAAAGAATAAAATGAAGGATGTTACAGTAGTTTTTAAATAAGGTCAACAATTAAAAGTAAATTATATTTGCAGTGCAGGATTCTGTTGTGCTTAGTGAGGAAATTGTGATGGAGGTGGATACCTCTGCTTTTGTTCTTCTGGTGGTGTGTAGTCATATTTCTGAGATTGCGTTTTGAACGAGGATTTAGCGGTGGAGGCTGCCGCAGATTTTTATAGTTGGTGCATACATTGTCCATGGTCCACCTGAATTAAAGGGGGAATGTTTAACGTGGCATTTTGTGTGCCAATGAAGTGGCCATCAAGGACCAAGTGTACTTTGTGCAATTCAATTCACTGCAGCTCATGTTTGAGTAATGACAAATGGGACTGAAACCCTGTACAGTTGTTAGAAAGCACTTCGCTTAACAACATATCTCATGATAAAGGATTAAAGAACAAGTCTTTGATTGTGTGCACAGGTTGTTTGGTGAAACACAGGATGGGCCCAGTGGCACAGCGGTCTAGTTTTTAGAGTTGATGCCTCACTATGTCAGAGATCCAGGTTCAATTCTGAATATGGGTGTGCTATCTGATCTCGCGGTGACCACGGTGGGTTTTTTCTCTGGGTGCTCCGGGTTTCACCCACACTCTAAGACGTGCAGTTTTGTACAATAGGTTAATTGGCTTCTGTAAATTGACCCTAGTGTGCAGGATAGAACAAGTGCATGGGGTGAGTGACTGTCGATATGGGACCTGTGGGCTGAAGGGCCCGTTTCCAGCTTGTATCTCCAACTAACCTGAAGAAAGAAAGAATTCAAACTGACCATCTGTGAAAAAACAAGAGTTGAAGAAGGGTCTCGACCCGAAAACGTCCCCATTCCTCTCTCCAGAGAGATGCTGCCGGGCCCGCTGGTTACTCCAACATTTTGTTGTCTTTCTTTGTTTTAACCAACATCTGCAGAGTTCTTTCCTATACATCTGTGAACAAGTTATTGGAGAACAAATGCAGCTCGATTCCACCAACCAAGCACTTTACCAATGAACGAGATTAGACTGAAGGAGCTAATGGATTTAAAACATGTCTTTAAGGTCAACGCCATATGTTTGATTTAACTGACCTGTGCAGTGGCCTAGCAGGCGCTCTCAAGCCACTATTCAGGAGTGGGAAATAACTTCAGGTTTTGAAATTGCTCTCACATCATGGAAAAAGATTTTTTTTTTCCAGTACTGCATTTTGGAATAAACTACACATTATTTTTGTAATGTGTTTATACTACCTCCGAATGGACAGTAGCATCACAGGGATAAATAAATGTTGCTGCGACTGCAATACGATCTCCACTGCATGTTGTTTAGAATTCAGCAGGGTGAATTATATGTGCTGACAATCTTTGCTTGGTATCTGGTGTGGAGACCTAGGATGTTTGAACACTTGACAAAGGGGAGTTCTGTTAATCGGTTTGTCACAGCCGTGGTCATGAAGTATTTTTCCTGTATGCAAGGTTTTGTTCTAACATATCATGAGCGATTCTAATCACTGTACACGGACCACTGCCCTCGGTCGTTTGAGATCATACACAGCGGTGGTATCCATGCTAGTGATTTCAACTTTAGGCGGTATTGGTGGCGAGCAGTAGAGTTGCTGGCCTCACAGTGATTGCAGCACCTGAGACCCGGGTTCGCATCGGATACGGGTGATTGCTGTTCTATATGGAGTTTGTACGTGGTGGTGGAAAGATTGGTGGAAACAGGGCCTCGAATGTTCGTTTCTTTCCTTGACCCCTGGAGTTGTGTTGAATTTACTTTATTTTATACTTTAGAGATACCAGTGCGGACGCAGGGCCCTTCGGCCCACCAAATCCACTGTGATCTGTAGTTACATCTACACGAGCGTTACACCTTTGCACCATCCTACACACTAGGGGACAATTTTACAATCTTTACTGAAGCCTATTAACCTACAGACCTGCATGTCTTTACAGATGGGGGGAGGAGGAACCAGGCGTACCCGTGGAAATCAACGCAGTCAATGGGAGATCGTTTTTAAACTCTGTAGACAGTTCCTGTCGTCGGGATCAAAAACCCAGGGACACGCCAGGTGCAAAGATGGTAATGTAATGCTAAAATCGTTATTTTACAAGAAATAATTTAACAAAGTAACGTTCTTCGGTCAAATTTTAGTGAAATTCAGCATTTATGTTCAGTATATTCCTAAAAGGTGAAATCATTAGTCACTTATCTTGGAACAATGTATTGGCCTCCCAGTGTCTTACAGAGTTTTTATTTAGTTTTTTTTTGATATTTTTTATTTTTTTTTTTTTGTTTATTCTGTTTTTTTTATTTTTTGATTGTTTTTTATTTTTTTTTTTTTAGTTTTTAGTTTTTTTTTTTTTGTTTTTTTTTTTTTTCTTTTTTTTTTTTATCGATGTATGTTCCATATTTTTTCTGCTACAGTCTTTTAATAGTAAGATTAAATGAGACTTACCGGTTTTGAAGTTTGATCTTTATTTTATGGGGAGTTACGATGAGGGAATTACGGTGGTTGGTTGTTTTTTGTGGATAGAAAAGAAAAGAGAAAAAAAAGAAATTTTTGAAAGAGCCGCCAGCCCGCATGCGCGCGTCAATCTTCAAAGCAGCGGTGTGAAATCACTGTAAACAGTTGTTAACTGAAAAATAGTAAGATTCGAGAAACTAGAACTACCAGCTCGGACCTTTATGAGTGTGGGGGGTGGGGAGGGGAGGGCACGTAATCCCTCATCGTAACTCCTCATGAAATAAAATATCAAAACTTTCAAACTGGTTATAAGTCTCATGTAATCGTACTATTTTTACTTCAGATGTCAACTGTGAGTGGTATGTGAAGATTCAAGCTCTGTGTTCATGTTGGTGGAGGAAACTAAGTCCCATGCGTCACATCATCTGCCACCAATTGGACCAGGGCATGAATGAGTAAAAATTTTATAAGCATGACCATAGATTGTTGAAACATGCTGGTGCTTTTTGTAAATGATTGTTACTGATAAATCCCACTCATCAGAGGAAGTTAATAATATAGAACCTTAATAGGTTGGCTAAAGTTACCTCTGGGTGGCAAAATGGTTTGTTATACACCATTTGGAAATTTGCAGGTTTGAGTAGCTATGCAACGATTGGGGCCCGTTGAATTGAACCAGTGCCATTATGGATGTTCCACCTATTAAGTGAATAGACCCGAGGACAGTATGTAGCTAGTGCCCAACGGCGATGCAGCATCAGCAGGACTTAAACATCCCATAATCTCTGAGTATTGGGCCCTGGGGGAATTTGAGTTGAAGATATCCTTCATAACCCTGGATATTCTGAGGTCGAGCCCCGACAGCGTGGGGCCCGACCCCTGGAGGAAGTTATGACACAAGGCACTACTGGCACAATTTATATATATATCCACTCTCGTGAATTATAACTTTGAAGTAGGAATACCCAAGAATTTGTTATACGTTCCGTGTTATTACATTATATAGACTGTAAACAGGACATTTACTACATTCTTGATATAGGAGGATGTACTGTATCTTGGTTACTATCTCTTCATGCTGCACCGTAGTGATTACATCCACCGTACAACCTGACATGTCCGTACCCCAGGAATGGTCTTCTCATAGTCTGCAACCAACAATTTGATTTGCTTATGCAGAGGTGGGTTCTCCCCCAGTCACAGGGTAGTTAACAGACAGATTTTGTGGTTTTGGAACGCCATAAAAGGCTCCGTTATCATTCGCACTATGGGTGGACCCATGGCTGTGTAGGCCAGTCAGGCATTATCAAGTCTGAGACGGAGTCCTTGCTGTTTTTAAGCAAGCTCCAACTGAGGAGGCAAAAATGGAAGAAAAATGGAAGAAAACATTCCTCCCCAGTGTAACGAGAATGCATCCATGCCACCGCCCCTGAGAATGGCCGGCCATGCCAAGATAATTTTGCAACTTGTTGATTGAGAGTAGATGCAAACAAATCGATATTTGGTGTTCCATCAATCCATATGTCTTTAAATACTTTGTGATTCCAACATTCATTGTGTTGTCATTGATTTACATAATGATACACCAGCGCCAAATGAGGTTAGATAAAGTATCACAGGATATTAACTTAATTGAACCCATTGTGATTAAAATATGCCATCACCATAGTGTGTCAAATTGTAGGTAAGCATGCAAATATGCATAATCGCACAATAAGCCTTTAACCCATCGAATGCACCTAGTGATTTAGGTAGTTGAGACCACATAACTGATGGGTTGGTAACTCATGCACATCCCATCCGCCTCTGTGACTAGAGATGGGATAGTAATTCCCATCTTAGAGCACTAGCAACAGTTGTAACACAACTGAAGATAAAAAATGACCAAAACATACCGGAGCAATGCTGAATATTGTTTGTCCATCATTGTGACATAGCTTCAGCTGGTAATAGCATAGCTCTGATGAAATGGTTACTTAACAACCACTAAATTTCCAATTTACACTGGCCACAATCTCTTGCCCCAGGGCGGAGTCACAGATAAGTAATAGAGTTAAAGGCACATTGCAATCTTTAACTCTAGTTGGTATCAACTTAAATTTAACTGCCTGGATGAGCAATTTCTCAATTTCCCAATTTCTCGAGTTTTGTGGCTGAAACGGCTAATTTGGCAAGATTCAGCGTTTTAGAATATCATCCAGATAGGCCATAAATTAGTATTTTCAAGCTTTGAGCAGCCCAAGCACTGGCTTGG
Source organism: Okamejei kenojei (assembly GCA_035221665.1). Classification (NCBI taxonomy): domain Eukaryota; kingdom Metazoa; phylum Chordata; class Chondrichthyes; order Rajiformes; family Rajidae; genus Okamejei; species Okamejei kenojei. The sequence continues at coordinate 40,363,203 of CM069133.1, forward strand.
TAATTTGGTGAACCACCTGGGAGCTGAAGTTAGCCCATTTTGCAACACCTAATTGCTATCGTTGCCCATCCAGCTAAATTTTAATTATCTTCGGTGAACCCAGTGAATGGGAACTGAATAGCATGCATCTTTGAGATCGATGCATGCCATAAATATCCTATGGAATATCCATTATTAGACAGTAACGAAGTTTCCCATTAAATTATACTGCACATGTGAATGTGAGTTAATCAAGGGTGATCCAACATCATCCGCCTTTGCTTGTTTGGATATCTGTTTGTATACCCAAACTGTTATTCATCGACATTCGTGCAAAACAGTGTAATCTATTACCACACGTAACTAGTCCACACACCCCGTGTTTCGGAAAGAACCAGACCCACCGACCTCCATGGTTATCGTTGGTCTTATGCTAAGCCCAAAGGCCCCTGACGTGAGTCCTGTTTCCGTCCTCAGGTTGATTCCATCCTTGAATTTGGAGGATAGGACTGCTGGGGTGCATGGGCCGGCTTGGGCATTGGCCTAAAACCCTCTGCCCAGAGAATCAGCTTTAAAGCTGCCACCAGCTTCAGTGAACCACTTACTGCTGATGGGGGCGTTGGGGTGTAGTCGCCGCAATGGTGAGGCTTTTGCTCGTCATAGGTACCTTGACTGATCTGACAGCTTTACTTCCTCATCCTGGTTTCTTGTCTGTTTGGCTGGTTCTTCTCCAAGGAGAAGATTCGGCGGCTGGACATTGCTGGCCGGTTGTTCACTGCCGGCACTTTGTTCCTGTAATGATGTGACGTGAGGTCATTGATGCTTACCAAGCTCCAGGTTTTCTGCCATAGGCTGGAAGCCATCTCTTCCTTGCAGCGGCACCTCCGTTTGGGTGGATATCGCAACCCTTGATGCCATGACCGAATACCTGACCTCACGCATGCACTCCAGTATGTTTCACGGACATGCTTCCGAATTTAGAGTCAGCCACACACTGACTGCCTATGCTCCCCTCCTCAGAGAGGGAGATATAATGCAACCCTGCACACGGCGCTGCTGCAGGTCCCCGACAAGATCTGTGCTGATATGGCCCCGTCCGTGGACCATATCAGAATGGGGCATCTCCTCAGTGGGATGAATGCCCTGTGGACGCATTCATGCTCCAACTGAATAAACGTCCGAGGACGTACCCATGGAGGGGAAACCTCCATTTTCTTCTTCACGCAGCTGGCGTGTCGTGGAATGTACCCTCACGTCATATCCCCAAACTGCGACTGCCTAGCTCCCCTCCTCAGAGAGGGAGATATAAAGCAGCCCTGCACCAGGCACTGCCGCAGGCCCCTGAGACCCGCGCCGATATTACTCCCTTCCTTGGAGTATCAGGTGGAGCATCTCTCCCATGAGATGCCCTGTCCGGCCCTGTGGCTCCCGCAGCTGGCGGTCTCCATGGCTGGATTCCCTCGTGGAGCAGGGATACCCCGCGGTCTCCGCAGCTGGGTTGTCCTCGAGCTGGGTTCCCCTCGCAGAGCCGGGATTTTCCACAGTCTCAGCTTTCGAGTTTCCCCGAGCTGGGTTCCCCTCGCGGAGCCAGGATGTTCTGCGGTCTCCGCTTTCGGGTTTCCCCGAGCTGGGTTCCCCTCACGGAGCTGGGACCCCCATGGTCTCCGCAGCCGTGTTTCCCCGAGTTTTCTTCAAGAAATGAAAACCAAATATTTATTGCTTGGCTCACTCGGAACTGCAAAAATCTCATATTCCATGTTCCACTTGGGTTGCTTTAAACTCAACAGTATGAACAGTGTATTTCACAATTATACATGATGCTACCCTCACCCCCTTCCCTGTGCATCCTCCCCCCTCACCTCAGTACTCACCCATTTCTCCCACTATCTCCCACCCCTTCTGTCATCCTGCTCCTTTTCCTGCCTTTGTACACTTATCTCGTATTCTCAGGTCCCCTATTTCCCCTTCATCCCCCCTCTTTCCCCGACCTCCTGTCCGCTTCCATCTATATCTCTCTCTGTGCATCTGATTTCACTTATTATCTCTCTTCCCATCAGTTATCAGGCAACTGAACCATCATCTCACCAACTAGACGCACGGGTTTCAGGGGTTATGGGGAGAAGGCAGGAGAATGGGGTCTGGAGGGAGAGATGGATCAGCCATGATTGAATGGAGAGAAGGAATGGAAGACGTTTCCTCCTGCGATGCAGCCTCACCCATGAGTTACTCCAGCATTTTGTGTCTACCTTAGATTTAAACCAACATCTGAAGTTCTTTCTTAAGCCATGATTGAATGGCAGAGTAGACCTGGTTGGCCGAATGGCCTAATTCCACTCCTATCACTTATTACCTTATGACATTAGAGAGCAGTCCTGACCTCCTATCTACCTCACTGAGACCAGCAAACTTGAATTGGACTTTAATGGACTTTATCTTGCACTATATATTATACCCGTTATCCTGTGGGCAGCTTGCATGTAATCATGCAGTCTTTTCTCGGAATAAAAAAACTTTACACTGTACCTCAGTACACAGGCACTCGCAGCGCTAGAGAAATGGGTTCAACCTCGGCAGCTCTCTGTGAACTTAACACTTTCTCCCCGAGACTGCGTTGGGTCCTTCAGGTGCTCCAGTTTCCACTCTGTTCCAAAGATGTTGGAAGCTAATTGGTAATTGTAATTTGCATGGTGGCAGTATTACAGGGGAGGGGGGGGGGGGAGTTGCAGCTGATGGGAAGATAAGTAAAATAGAATGGGTATGTATACATGGATGGCTGATGGTTGGGATGAACTCAATGGGCCGAAGGGCATTTTTCTGTGCTGTATTTCTTTACGATTAGGATATGTGGATATCCCGTTGCCAGCATCTATTGTCCATCCCCAATAGGCCCTGAACTGAGAAGGTAGTTAAGAGTCAGTAATTCTTGAATTGAATTGTCACATGTGACAAGACAGAGTGAAATTCTTTGCTTGTATACCCAAGGTATGCAAATAGTCACCACATAAAGGGCACAGACAAAGTTACAAAGTATCCTGCGCCAGGTCCATCCTTGTTGACCCCCCCTCTCTCACCCTACACTCCCCATCCCCACTCTCCCCCCAAAACTCCCCAGCCCCACCCCCCCTATCTCCCCCTACGCTCCCCACCCTCCCACTCATGGTGGTCCCCCCACGTCGAGTCCTGCAGCAAATTGTAGGTCAGCCCAGATGAGGAAGAGATATGTGTAGGAAAGAACTACAGATGCTGGTTTAAACCTAAGATAGACACTAAATGCTGGAGTAACTCAGCAGGCCAGGCAACATCTCTGGAGAGAAGGAATGGGTGACTTGGGTGTGAGAGGGATAGAGAGAAAGGGAATGAAGGGGTTACTTGAAGTTTGGGAAATTAATATTCACACCCAAGCGAAATATGAGATGCTGGTCCTCTGATTTGCGATTAGCCTCACTCTGACCTAGGACAGAAAGGTCAGTGTGGGAATGGGAAGGGGAATTAAAGCGTTTAGCAACTGGGTGATGAGGTAGGTTCAGACGGACTGAGCGAATGTGTTCAGTAAAATGATCGCCCAGGAAGAGAGATAATCCTTTCACCACTGATATTAGTGAACCAGATGGGCTTTTACAGAACATAGTCGTTTCATATTTGCTGTGATTGAGACCAGCTTTGTTTTTCAATTGCAGGTTTATTTAATTACTTGAATTTAAATTTCCCAGCTGCCGCAGTGGGATGCAGTCTCACATTTCTCGATCAGTAGTCCAGATCTCTGGCTGTTGATTCCTGTGACTTAACCGATACACCACCAGATCCTAGAATGTCTGCCCTATATTGTACTCTTTTTATTTCCTTTCTTTTTCTCGCTTAGTTCTCCTTGAATGTAAATGTCTTCAGATCACATTGATCAAGCAGATTCCGTATGATATTTTCTACAGATAATTACGATTACACGCAATGCTAGAGGTGCTCTGAGGAACATCTCAGCCTATCGTTTATCTCCTGAAAACATGTTGCCAGATAATAAAGCCTTCACATTCTTTGACGCGGGTAACTACCTATCGAGATAGATAGATTGAGGACTTTATTGCCCCATGTGACAAGTCACAGTGAAATTCTTTGCTGACATAACTTCCCAAGGTATGCAAATAGTCACCCATCATTCGCTTGTGTGTCAAACAACGTTCTGCCATTGCTTTGCCACAGCCAGCGCCACATCTGTGCCTCTGCGGAGATCATCTGCAGTGCATGCACCTCCGCTGAAAGCCAGGAGGTGGGCCATTGTCTGTACCTCTCCACAGTTGCACTTGTCACAGTCCGAAAAGCTTTACTTCTTCAGGTTGAGTCCGCAATGTCCCACTCTAGTGCATAAAGGATAAAGGGCGCTTACAACATTATAACTCCACCCCCCACCCCCCCCCCACCCCCCCCACTGCTCCTTTGTTTTTCCCTCATCCCCCATGGTGGACCTCCTACACCATGTCCTCCATTGTCCATTGTTCTTCCCCTCCCACACAGCGGTCCCCCCATGCGGGTCCACATTGCTCTTCCCCCTCCCATACGCCCCCCGCCCCCCCCCCATGTTGGGTCCTCCTTTGTTCTTTCCCTTGGCAGCTATAACTTCACTTCCATGGTCTGTTCTCATCCGTCAGTCAGCACCATCATCGACCGTCGCACTGAACTCTCCACTAAAGCCACCATGTCCTCTCTGGCTGGGGTTCCTTCGACGCAGGCACCATTGGCCACGAGCTTCTTTGACCCACGAGGTTCCACCTTCGGCCCGCGAGGCTCCAGCCTGCGAGGCTCCAGCCTCGACTTCTCAGCTCCAGAAGACTTCCTATAATTTATCTCATGAAAAGCAGTAGACACATAATGCAGCCATCACATTCTCTGACGTGGCTACCTACCTATCTGTTGTTCCTAATAACTTCTTCAATATTATTTGAAAGATGAACAAAAAGCCATTATGTAGTCAGCCCTCCTCTAAATGTTATAGTCATTCTTGGTTTTTTTTTATTTGAAACACGAGACAGCAAACTATTTATGTCCCAGAAGGCAAACAAAAGCTTTTTTTTTTCAAGCTAAAATAGTAACATTAAATGAGAACTTACCAGTTTGAAGTTTGATCTTTATTTTATGAGGAGTTATGATGAGCGATTACGTGAGGAAGACCGTCAGCCCGCATGCGCGTCAATCTTCAAAGCAGTGGTGTGAAATCACAGATAACAGTTGTTGAAATTGAACATAGTAAGATTAGAGAAGACTAGAACTACCAGATGACCTTTATGATATGAGGGTTGGGAGTGGAGGGCACGTAATCGCTCGTCGTAACTCCTCATAAAATAAGGATTAAACTTCAAACTGGTAAGTTCTCATTTAATCTTACTATTTTACATCGGAGTCACGTGAGTGACTACATGAAGATTTTAAAGCTCTGTGATTTCATGCCGTGGATACGAGTCCATGCATCAAACACTGCATCAGTTGTCCATGATGAGTGAAATATAAATAATGCATTCAGACATGACATAAATTTAAACATGCTGATGCTTTAATGAGCAAATGAAAATAATAGTGACCCCTGTCATCCAGGGGGAAACTATAAAACAGAATCTAAAATAGAGTTGGCAATTACCCCCGGTCTGGCAATGGGTGTTATAAAATGTTTCGAAAGTATGTTCGTTTGACAATTCTGCAGCTGCTAGGATGTGGTCCAACAGAACATACATAACCCTTGCTGCTGATGTAGTAGCAGCCCTGGTGGAGTGAGAGTTGAAAATATTAGTATCTACTCCTGCATAAGCCAAAACCCCATTTTAACCATAGTTTGAACTAATACCTTCTTATGACTTTTTTTGTAACTAACAAACATTGCTAGTTTAGAGCCTATAAGGCTCTTTGTGACCTTGACATATTGTTGTAAATACGTGACCACACACAAACAAAGGTCCATGGGTTATGCCATGAAAACTAGTTTGAGACCTGAAGCACCTGGTTAGCTCTGCTTAACTAAATCATAAACATAAAATATTATGTTATTTGCAGGTGTAACCATCCTGTCCAGTCACAATTAATGTAGTGACTGGACCCATTGTGCTGAGACCAGCGCCATAGGGATAACTACCTTATGAAAGCCTGCTAACGATAAGGATGTAGCTGGAGCCCCCAGGTGAAGTAGTGTTAACACAACGTCAATATCCTATACTTCCGTGTACCTGGGCCTGGGAGAACTTGTGTTAAAGATATCCTTTATAATTCTGGATATCAGAGGGTGAGACCCGACAGAGTGGGTCCCACTCGCTGTAGCAAATATGAAGGCACGTTTGGCACAGTTAATGGCACCATAACTTAATTTATTGTCAAAAACCCTTTTGAGATGAACTCCAAGACATCAGTTATCTGTGCTGTATTATATGCAATATGTGTATTTAAATAAAAATTGCTTCCCATCTCCTGAAGAGGAAATGTACCTCTTTTTTGGTGATATCCCTGCACTCTGCAGTGATCACATACATGGATCGGTCTGACAACCCGAGCCACAGTTGTCTCAGAGTCTGCAAGTCAAGGAATTGATTTTATCATGCAGAGGCTGGTTTCCTGAGTCACAGGCTGAACCAGCAAAGTTTTATGTTTAGAATAACCATATAAGGTTCTATTATTATTCCCATCATTAGCGAGAACCATGGCTGCATCGGCCAGTCTGGCAGTACCTAAAACCTGAAGCGGGATCTTGCTGGGTTTATTGCAAGACCCGACTGATTAGGCAGAATGTAGCGAGAATGTATCTCTCGCTACTGTTATGCCACATATTTTGACAACTGGAGAATGAGCCTGGATGCAAACATATCGATATTTGGTGTTCCATTGAGCCACAATGTCATTAAATAATGATCCAACATCCATTCTGTGTTGTCATTGATTTCATGTGATGATTCAACAACACCAAAAAAATTATCACAAGATATTTGACTTAATTGCACCCATGTGACTAACATATGCCACCACCATAGTGTATCAACTTGGATTTGAGCATGCAGATAATGCATATGTATAATAACCTTTAACCTATAGAATACACCTAGTGTTTAAGGTAGTTGATACCAATAACTGAATAATTGCTAACTCATGCAAAACGCATCCGCCTCCGTAACTAGAGATGGCTTTCGTAATTTCCCATCTTTGAGCACGAGCATCAATTTGTAATATTACTGAAGATTACTAACCAAAAATTACTGGAGCAATGCTGAATGCTGTTCATCCACCATTGTGACTTTGGTAGCTTCAGCTGGTAATAGCATAGGTCTGTTAATAATGACCTATATGGTACTTGAGAGGTTACACCTTTGCATATTGTAAGTTCTGATAATGCAAAGGCCCAAATTGCACAGCTGAAATACAGCTACTATATTGCCAATTACAATTGATGAATAGAAGGCTGCTTCTATTAACAATGAGGTTGTTACAGGCTTCTATTAATTCCTATCTCTTGCCCCAGGGCGGTCACCATTAAATTTAACTGAATGGATGAGAAACCCCAATTTCTCAAATATAGTTTGCGGCTGCAACAGTTAATTTTAGTAAAATACAGCGTTTAAAACATCATCCAGATAGACCATAACAAATATTCTTGAGCTCTGAGCAGCCCAAGCATCTGTTTTAGTAATTTGATAAATAACCTGGGAGCTGAGGTTAGCCCATTTTGCAACGCTTTAACTGTTATCATTGCCCCATCCAGATAAATTTCAAATATCTCCAGTGATCCCTGTGAATGGGAACTGAATATTATGCATCTTTGAGATTGATGCATGCCATAAAGATCCTATGGAAATCAGTTGTTAGACAGTAACGAAGTTTCCTAATCTGAAAGTCTAAACTGCACATACGAGTTAAATCAAGGATGAAGTGACATCCTCCATCTTTCACAATGAACTGGCCACGCCTGCCATAATTCCATGCCTGCCTCGAACGACAACTCTGGCCAGATTCCCGAGTCTGTCTCGAAAGGCAATCCTGGCCATATTTCCGAGCCTGTCTTGAAAAGCAATCCTGGCCATAATACTGTGCCTGCCTCAAAAGACAACTCTGGCCCCAATTCCAAGCCTGCTTGGAACCCTTGTATACTGTGCAGTATAAACTAATCACATGTTATCATTAGTTTATAAACAGATCTGAATCTCATGTTATCATTGTCATTTGTACAAAAAACAAGTGTAAATATTACCAACTTGTAAATGGTCCACATACCCCATGTTTCGGAATAACCAGATTCACCTACTTCCATGATTACCGGTGGTCTTATGGTAAGCCCAAAGACCCCTAATGCGGGTTCTTTTTCCCTTCTTGATTGGAGAGTAGGACTGGTAGGGTGCGTGGATTACATATTTTTCCTGAGACTGGCTTGGGCCTTGGCCTGACAGATCTCTGCCCAGCTTTCAAGCTGCCACCAGCTTCAGTGAACCGCTTACCGCTGATGGAGGCATGGGGAGTGTCATCGCCTAAACCATAAAGCTTTGCTCATCGTCGGTACCTTGATTAGTCCGACAGTTTTTTGCTTCCTCATCCAGGTCTTTCCAGTTGGATAAGTCTTACCTGAAGAGAAGATTCAGCGGCTGGTTGCATTTCCTGGATTTCATGGCTCCTCCAATGTCACCCTGATAGCGCTGTTCACTGCCGGCACTTGTAGCATGAGGGAAACTCTGGCCCCTTCCAAGTGTTCGGCCAACGGCTGGAGACCAACTCTCCCGGCAGCAACACTTTCGTTTGCGAGTATTGCCTTAAAGCCATATGCATGTGCTCCAGTATGTTCCATGGACATACTTTCAATTTTGAAGTCAGTTTCACACTGACCACTTGCACTCCCCTTCACAGAGAGGGAGATTCCTAGGCAGCCCTGAAACAGGTGCTGCCGCGGACCCCTTAGGATACCTGCGCTGATATGGCCCCTCCTACGGACCTATATCAGGATTGAGCATCACATTTGTGGGATAAACGCCCAAGGGCGCTATCCGTGCTCCGTCTGGGTTAATCGTCCGAGGACGTACCCAGGTATGTCGGAGGGAACCCTCCTGGCCTGACTCCCCTAGTCCACAGGCCTAACTGACTTATAGTTGGTTTTATCTCCTTTCTGGGGAACCGCAGCGGTCTGGAAGCAGCTGACCGCTGTATGTCGGAGGGGTCCCCCCTGGCTGACTTCCATAGGCCTAACCAACTTACTGTTGGTTTTACCCACTCTCTGGGGAACCACAGCAGTCTGGAAGCCACTGACTGTACTGTCAGTGACGTGGGTAGCGAACCCGAGGGCCGCCGGCTTCCCACACTTCCACGGTCTCTGAAGCCGGTTCCCCATGGTCCCGGTTTCCCCGTGGTCCGAGACCGGGATTCCCCGTGGTCCATAACCGCGGCCCATCCGGACTTCGCCCCAAAATTAGATCCAGCAGGAAAACCTCTGTAACCGAGATTCCTGCAAGGAAAGAGAAAAGACAGAACCTGGGAAAAACTTACCTTCAGGTTTAAACTTACCGCTGGAAGGAGCAATGTGCCTGCCAGTCAGTCATTGCTGATAAAATTATAGAAGATGGAGATCCAAGGAACTGCAGATGCCGGACTCTTTAGCAAAACACAAAACAGGTCAGGCAGTCTCTAAGCTAAACTAAACTAAACTAAACTAAACTAAACTAAACTGGACTTGTTAAATTGTCAATTAAATTAAAAGATGCATTCCTGTCCACTGTTTTAATAAGGGTTGGAAGCATCAATGCAATGGAAGGAGCCACAGTGAGTTCACCTCTCTAGTGTAAAGCTGGGAGGCCAGAAGTGAAGAGTGTCTGGCCTCACTTCAGGTGGTTATGGATTTCACGGTGAGTCCAGGGACAGAGAGGGAGGCTTTTTTAGTTTAGTTTAGTTTTGAGATACAGCGTGGAAACAGGCCCTTTGGTCCAGCGAGTCTACGCCGACCAATGATTTACAGGAGCCAAGTAACCTACAAGCCTGCACGCCTTCTGGACAGTGGCAGGTCTATATCAATGCTTTAGATGAGAACATTTTGTACATGGCAAGGTTAGCAAATTTGCACTTGACACAAAGTGGGTGGTATTGTAGATAGTGAAGGTGATTTTTTTAAAATTTGCGAAGTCTAACATGGGCAAGACCTACACAGTGAATCGGGATGCATCACAGCTTGTCCAGAAAAGTTAATTCAAGACTTCTTGATCTCACCATCACTACCAATTTCCATCCTGCACTGAAATTCACAGACCATCTCCAACACCTCCCTTCCCTCACCATCTCCATCATAAGATGTCTAGCTCGCTCCTCAGATAGGGCATCCACAATCTTAATAATCTGCTGGATTAAAGGGTGCTGCTTTCATCAACAGCCTGTCTGATGCCAGCCCAAGCTGGATCGAGGAGCATGAAACTGTCCAAAGGCAAGCTCCAATTTCCCTCAGCTCTATATTTTGACTCCTATGGTGCTGAATCCACATGAGACTTCACTGTTCACAAAGCTGACCACTAGTCTTACCGTTCCCATTACAAGCCCACCACGTACCGACCCCACGTTTAAACCACCAAAAGACAGCAGAGGGACGTGTGATCGAGCTGATGGCTGCAGGCATCCATTTAACTGATGTCTTCATTAAAGAATGAACAGTCAATCATTCCTTGTCGGGTGGGGAGTTTTATTGCCGATCTGAAACATAGAAACATAGAAATGTGGAAAATAGGTGCAGGAGTAGGCCATTCGGCCTTTCCAGCCAGCACCACCATTCAATATGATCATGGCTGATTATCCAAAACCAGTACCCCGTTCCTGCTTTCTCCCCAAAACCCTTGATTCCGATAGCCCTAAAAGTTTTATCTAATTCTCTCTTGAAAACATCCAGTGAATTGGCCTCCACTGCCTTCTGTGGCAGAGAATTCCATAGAGTCATTGGGTGAAAAAGCTTTTCCCCATCTCAGTCCTAAATTGCCTACCCCTTATTCTTAACCTGTTGCTGTGTAAAGAGTTTAAACTGTGTAAAGAACAAGAGCACAATGAAAGAGTTCTGGGAAGTGAAGGCGATGAGTAGGATCTGCAGGCTTGCATATCAGAGGGAAATGCAGGAGGAGGAAACCAGTATCTTAAACAGATCCCCTACCTGCCTGTTTACAGGAGAGATGTTGGGGGATATGGGGAGAAGGCAGGAGAATGGGGTTGAGAGGGAAAGGTAGATCGGCCAAGATTGATTGGCGGAGTAGACTTGATGGGCCAAATGGCCTGCTCCTGTTCCTATGACATATGAACTTATGTGGCAGCAGCAGCAGGAATAAGCTGCACTCTCTCTTCCAAATTGAATGTAGTAAGGTGTTGTTGCCTGCTAGTGGAGCGACTGGGCTTATATTCACTGGAATATAGAAGGACAAGATGGGATCTTATAGAAACATATTGAATTCTTAAGGGATTCGACAGGCTAGATGCAGGGAAAATGTCCCCCATATTGGGGGAATCCAAAACCAGAGGTCACAGTTTAAGTGTAAGGGGTAGGACATTTGGGCCTGAGATGAGGAAAACCATTTTCACCCAGAGAGTTGTGAATCTTTGGAATTTTTTGTCAATTCACTGGATGTTTTCAAGAGTGGAGGCCAGTTCACTGGATGTTTTCAAGAGAGAGTTAGATAGAGCTCTGAGGGCTAATAGAATCAAGGGATATGGGGAAAAAGCAGGAACGGGGTACTGATTCTGGATGATCAGCCATGATCATATTGAATGGCGGTGCTGGCACAAAGGTTTCTATGTTGCTATGATCCTATTGAATGGCAGTGCTGGCTCGAAGGGCGGACGGTCCGAATGGCCTACTCCAGCAATACCTTCTATGTTTCTATGTCCACTGTTGTTGGTCTTGTGTATTTGACATGTTTTACTGCAGAGAAGGGAGAGATTTCCTGGTGAATATATAGCAACAGGTGAGCAGGGTGCATTTGCCCTGGCTGCATAGCTGCTTGTATGTGGAATTCCTGAGTGCATCCTGACCTCCCATTTACTTCATGGGAGACCTTAAAACCATCCTTAATTAAACTTTATTAAACTTCAATGTTTATATATTGCACTAAATGTTGTACCCTTTATCCCCTTCTCCAATCTCATCAGTGTTGAGGAAACACTAATCCCAGTTCATATGTTGCTTCCTGTTCTCAACCTTTAATAAACTTTTGGAGCCTTAAGGGGCTGCGGCGACCTAATCTGCGAATTTAGAAGAGTGTGCCCTTGATTCAAACTCACAGCATGTTCGACACGTGGTCCTAGGAGGTCCTATGAGGTCACTGGAACTCTCCATCATGCTCGAGGGAAGTTCCCACATACTCGCGGCCTCAGTTTGGACAAGGAACATTTTTCAGCATGTTTAAAAATTTTCCGCAAGTAAAAATTGGTCAGCATGGTTCTTTTGAAATCATAGTGTAGTGGAGTGGGGTCGCTATGTAGTTACAGGCAGGCGAGGGCAGCCGTAGGCAATCTTCTTTGCTGACCGGGCATTGGCTCATTGGAGTTTTCAGGACCAAGGAAAACTGACCACACAGGTGAACCCCTGGTGACATGCGCCCTGGTGACACCCCGCAACACCCGCGACATGTTGCCAGGGGTCGCCTGTATGGTCATGAGAGGTCTCCTGGTCACCCAGAGAGTCGTAGCTTCTTTCTAGTTGCCGCTGAATTTTCAAAACGAAAATTGTAGGCGACCTTTGATGGGTGCCGGCAGTCGCTGAAAATGTTGTGTAAGTGGGACAGGCCCTTTAAAAGTAGACAATAACTGAAGAATCACCCTTACCTGTACACTGGGGGTGGCTGGATTGTTTTCCTATTTAGTTTAGTTTATCAGTTTGGAGATACAGTGTGGAAACATGCCCTTCAGCCCCGCCGAGTCCATGCTGAAAATGATCATCCTATACACTCGATCTATCCTACATACTTGGTACAATTTACAGGAGCCAATTAACCTCCTAACTTGTGCGTCATTTCCTAACTGTGGGTTTTTACCAGAGCACTCGGAGAAAAAATATATATATAACACAAACATACACACATATTTCACTGACAGGAGATGCTGCCTGACCTACTAATTTCTAATACTCCTCGCCCCCCCCTACAATCAGTCTGAAGAAGGGTCCCGAACTGAAACGTCACCTACCCATGTTCTCCAGGGACGCTGCCTGACCCGTTGAGATACTCCAGCATGGAGCCCAAACCTATTTATGTGCTGGCAATCACATTTTACAATCGCTCCACACTTTTAAATCTTTCAGTACTCTGTGAATGGCTCGATTGTAAACATGTATTGTCTTTCCTCTGACTGGTTAGCATGCAACAAAGGCTTTTCACTGTGCCTATGGCTTTATCATTTAGTATAATGCACTGATAGGGCATTGAGTTTGATTGCCATTAACCTGTTATTTGTCTGTCCTTTTTAAATCTTTTGTGCACCTTATTTTGGGAGTTATTGCAGTCCTCTTTTTGCAGCACATCAGCCCAGACTGCAATGACCTTGACAAAAGAAATATAAACTTCAACAGAAGATTCAGCCCATGACTATTGCTATCTTGCTCATCCAGCAATATCTGGGCACATCAAACAGAATACTTGCTAGAAAAAAGTAGCTGACACTGCCGGTTTCGATTGGATGACCTTTCCTTTGTTATTTACCACAGGAGACAACCTGATGTTAAATCTAATACATTGCAATTCAAATCGTGTTTTGTGTTTTTTTTTATGCTCGTCTGTTGTAATACTGATTAGCAAATCAGTGATTTAAGCCTTGCAAAACTTTTTGGGGAGTTATTTACTGTATATGCAGTCTCACTTTTTTCTCAAATGCAATTAAAGCTGGATTTGTTTGGCTTAGTTTAGTTTAGAGATGCAGCAGGAAACAGGCCCTTTGGCCCACCGGGTCCGCACTGACTAGCAATCACCGTATAATTCAATTCTTAATTGGTGGGTTTTATCAGATTTTCCTGCAAATACTTTAACATATTATCGGGAGATCACAAATGGAATTTGAACATCAATTCGTGAAATCCACTGGTAGAGTCATGGAGTCATAGAGTAATAAAAGATGTTATGAAATATTCAAGAGTCATAGAGTCATAGAGTGATACAGTGTGAAAATAGGCCCTTCGGTCCAACTTGCCCACACCGGCCAACATGTCCCAGCTACACTTGTTCCATCTGCCTGCGTTTGATCCATATCCCTCCAAACCTGTCATATCCATGTACCTGTCTAACTGTTTCTTAAACTTTGGGATAGTCCCAGCCTCAACTACTTCCTCCAGTAGCTTGTCCATACACCAACCACCCTTTGTATGAAAATGTTACCCCTCAGATTCCTATTAAACATTTTCCCCTTCACCTTGAACCTATGTCCTCTGGTCCTCGATTCCCCATGCTCTGGGCAAGAGACTCTGTGCATCTACCCAATCTATTCCTCTCATGATTTTGTACAACTCTATATGATCACCCCTCATCCTCCTGTGCTTCAAGGAATAGAGACCCAGCCTACTCAACCCCTCCCTATAGCTCAGACTAGTCCTGGCAACATCCTTGTAAATCTTCTCTGAACCCTTTTAAGCTTGACAATATCTTTCCTAGAACATGACGTCCTGAACTGAACACAATACTCTATATGTAAGAAAGAACTGCAGATATTGGTTTAAAACGAAGGTAGACACAAATGCTGGAGTAACTCAGCGGGTGAGGCAGCATCTCTGGAGAGAAGGAATGGGTGATGTTTCAGGTCAAGATCCTTCATCAGACCCTTCTTCTGAAGAAGGGTCTCAACCCGAAATGTCGCACATTCTTTTTCTCCAGAGATGCTGCCTCACAATACTCTATGTGCGGTCTCACCAACGTCTTATACTGTACAACTACAACATGACCTCCCAACTTCTGTAGTCAAATGAGTATGTATGGGTAAAAATCAAAACATATTGCAGATGTCATGAAATATTCAAGAGTCCAGGAAACATTAATGCACAATTCATCCACAACTCATGACCTGCTAATTCAAATGACTCACTCTTGGACAATAATTCCTCTCTGTTTAAATGCTCAGGATTTATTTTTCAATATGCTCCTTTGATGATAGGAAAGGTTAAGATATTTTAAAATCAAATCAGATGTAAGTTTGAATCTGTGAAGCAAAATTGCTTCAATCTATCCATACTGCCCTGATATATCTTTATTTAGAATTGAGTTAAAGATCTAAATATATTCTTTTCCATCTTTCCTTAATACTTACAGTTGATCTCACCAGCTATTGAGAGACATTACAAATCTTTCAAATCAATGATTCACATTATACAAACCATTCATCACTTACCTCACTTCCTTAATCCTGATCTACAGTCTTGTAGACTGTGTCCTTCAAGTGTTTAACTGTACGCAGCATCATAGATAGTGCCCTTCAAGGGTCTAATCATATGACTGTGATGAACTTACTTTATCCAGCAGCTTTACAGGCAGTGTACCCCCCCCCACCCCATATCACCATGACAATTAGATAGAACATTTTCCACAACAGCCTTATGTCCTCCAAGCTTAACCTTAAAGTTGAAGCTTTAAACTTAAATATACATTCCCCAGCTATTCAACCATTTCTTACGCTTCTCTGTTTCCAAGAAAATAACTCCAGCCAAGAAAATCTTTCTATATCAGCAGTTATTGTGAGACGTCCTCTTCAGCAGAGCGGCATGGTGCCACAGCGGTAGATTTGCTGCCCTACCATGCCAGTGACCCAGGTTCAATCCTAACTAGGGGTGTGAATTCCCGAATGGAAACAAGTGAAAGACCAGCACAGAAGAGTGGCAATATAGAAACATAGAAATATAGAAAATAGATGCAGGAGTAGACCATTTGACCTTTCAAGCCAGCACCGCCATTCAATATGATCATGGCTGATCATCCAAAATCAGTACCCTGTTCCTGCTTTCTCCCCATATTCCTTAATTCCTTTAGCTCTAAGAGCTAAATCGAACTCTCTCTTGAAAACATCCAGTGAATTGGCCTCCACTGCCTTCTGTGGCAGAGAATTCCACAGATCAAGTCAAGTCAATGCAAGTTTATTCGTCACATACACATACGAGATGTGCAGTGAAATGAAAAACTCTCTTGCTTTACAACAGAGATTTACAACTCTCTGGCTTTGGTGCCTTGGGTCAATGAATCCTGCAATTGTTGACCCATCATCAGGAACCATACAGCTTTTAGGCCATTATATGCACTGATCCCTTGTTATCGTCACTAACAGTTAAATCTTCTCAAGCTCTAAAATGTTTGTTCAATTGATTTTTTTTTCACAAATCAGTATTGATTCTCCCTAATCATTGGTTGTAATGGTTTTCTATTAAAGAAATGTAAGCAGTTTCTCTCCCGCAAAAGTTGGGCTGACTGGTTTCATCAGCCCTGTAGTCACTTCCCCTCCATTTTTTCACACGCACCCTTGTCTTTTGTTAAATATTTTTTATTATAGAAACATATTTATGAAAATTACAATGTTTTACATAAATGAAATTACATCATTATATATGTTTATGATATTAATAATATTGATATTATTATTAATATTAAAATTTGAGACTATATGCTTCTATACGCTTTTTTAATTTGTTAAAATAAAGTAGGAAAAAATAGAGATAAATAATGAAGAAAATATGAAAGCGAATGGAGTGTTAATCATTAATCCGTCATTGGAGATATAGGCATGATTTATTATATATATTTCTTCATCTATTCTAATATTCAGGCCTCAGTCAAGCCCTCGTACCGAGCCGTTATGACTCTGTAAGTATTCAATATATGGAGACCATATCCCTCTGAAGAGATCTAACCTGTCCATTAGGACAAGCCTCAATCTCTCCAGATGAAGAGTCTCCGACATTTCTGTATTCCACATTTTAATTGTAGGGGATGTAGGGCCTTTCCAAAATTTTAATATTAATTTTTCCCAATTATTAACCCATAATCAATAAAAATTATTTGATTCATTGTTATTAATTGTTCTGTTTCCAGTATTCCTAGTATTATTAGCTTTGATTCAGGTGTCAAAGTTATATTAACAACATTCGAAATTATCTTAAATATTTCAGTCCAGAATTTTGTAATTTTTATACAGTTTGTAAATGAGTGTGACAAATTGGCTTCTAAATGTTGACATTTATCACATATAGGAGATACTTTTGGAAACATGTTATGTAATTTGGATTTTGAATAATATAGTCTATGTAATATTTTAAACTGTATAAGAGAGTGTTTAGCATTTAGCGAACAATGGTGTATATGTTGTAAACTATCATCCCATACTTCTGGTCTAATAGTTTGGCATAATTCATTTTCCCAAGATTGTCTATGTATTTCTGTTGATGGAACATCACCTTCCAATAAGATGTCATATATATATGAAATCATTTTTTCTGTATTCGGATGTTTATTTAAGCATTCATCTAATATTTCTGTCTTTCTATTTCTGAGTTCTTGCGTATTTGCTTTAACATAATCTCTAATTTGTAAATATCCAAAATAATCTTTAGAGTGTAGTCCATAAATTTGTTGTACATCTTGAAATGAAAGGAAGGAGTTTTCCTTATAGAGATCACTGATCTTAATAATTCCATTCTTTTTCCATTGTAAAAAAGCTTTATCCATCATTGAAGGTTTAAACGTAACATTATTTACAGTGCTAAGAGATAGTGGAATAGATTTTAGTTTTAATGTTTTCTTTATTTGTTTCCAAATACGTATTCCACTTTCTATTATTGGGTTTTCACTATGTTTTCTTAGCTAGATTAATATTAGCGAATATTATAGAACTAATTTCAAAAGGAGAACAATCTTCTTTTTCCATATTTAACCAAGTTGGTTGGTTATCTATTTCTTCTAACCAAAAATTCATATTTTTAATGTTAACTGCCAAATAATAAAACATAAAATTTGGTAGTGCTAGACCTCCATTTATTTTTGATTTACATAAATGTTTTTTTATTTATTCTATGGCTCTTATAATCCCAAATGAAGTTAGTGACTAGGGAGTCCACATTTTTAAAGAAGTTTTTAGGGAGATATATCGGGATTGATTTGAAAAGGTATAATAATTGTGGAAGAAAAACCATTTTTATTATATTAATTTTACGTAACATTGAAATAGGTAAAGTTTTCCAAAATAAGATATTCTTATATAATTTGTTCAATAATAATGGGAAATTAGCTTTAAATAATGAGTCAAATCTTTTTGTTACGAAAATTCCAAAATATTTAATTTTTTCATTTGTTCTCTTAAAAGGGAATTGTTGTAATATGTGTAAATTATTTACCGTTATTGCATAAGTTCACTTTTATTCCAGTTGATACTATATCTAGAATAGGATCCAAATTCAGTTATTAATTTTAACAAATTTTGACTACTAGTTTCTGGTTTTGTGATGTAAAGTAGTACATCATCCTCATATAAAGAAATGTTATTTTTAGTGTCTCTAGTATCGTATCCATATATTTCCGGATGTGATCTCACCCTCAGAGCTAGCGGTTCTATTGCCAGTGCAAACAGTAAAGGGGATAAAGGGCAGCCTTGTCTACAACCTCGAGATAAATTGAATTTAGGTGATAACATTTGGTTTGTTATTATTCTAGCTGTCGGATTTGTATATAGCAATTTGATCCAGGTAATAAACTTTTCTCCCAGTTTGAAAGCTTCCATAACCGAGAACAAATAAGGCCACTTGATCAAAGGCTTTCTCTGCATCTAACGAAATAACTACTAGATCTTTATTAATATCTCTTTTCGAGTATATAATATTAAATAACCGTCTCAAATTATATGAAGAGTATCGTTTTGGTATAAATCCTGTTTGATCAGAATAAACTAATTTATTAACAACTGAACTTAACCTTTGTGCTAATATTTTAGTTAATATCTTTTGATCAGTATTTAAAAGAGCTATTGCTCTAAATGACCCTGGTTCATCCAAGTCTTTGTTTATTTTAGGTAAAAGTGTTATAGTAGATTCATTTAATGTTTCTGGTAGTTTTTGCTGCATATATATATGTTTATATAATAATTTCAGACGTGGTACAATATGATCATAAAATATTTTATAAAATTCCGAGCCAATGCCATCTGGTCCCGGTGTTTTACCATTTTTTAATGATCTTATTGATTCTTGGATTTCTTTTATCGTGATATCAGCATACAGTAACTCTATATTTTGTGAATCCAACCCTTTCAGGTTACATTTTTTTAAGAATGCTTCAATTCCTATTTTATTATCTGTTGTTTTAGCAGTGTATAAGTTTTTATAATATTGCATAAATCTTTCATTAATATCTTTAGGCTGTGTTAACAATTCGCCATTATGTGATTTAATCCTATGGATTATTTTTTCAGCTTCCATTTTCCTTAGTTGACGAGCCAATAATTTTTGAGGTTTATCACCGAATTCAAACTGTAATTGTTTAGTATGTTGATAAAGTTTAACAACTTGATCTGTAAATATTTTATTTAATTTATATTTCAGTGCTGCAATCTATCTAAGTTTGGGTCTAGTGTACAATTAAAATCTCCTCCAATTATTAGATTGTGTTGTGTTAATTCCGGGATATTGTTAAATACGTTCTTAAAAAACAATGGGCTATCGAAATTTGGTCCATATACATTAACAAAAATCATTTTTTGTGTATTTAATTCTCCTATGACGATAATGTATCTTCCATCTTTATCAGTTATAGTTGATGTATGTTTAAATAAAATACCTTTACGAAATAATATTGCTACGCCTCTTGATTTATGCATAAAAGAAGAGTGATACATTTTATCTATCCATTTAGCTTTCAATCGATGTTCAGCATCTTTTTTTAAATGGGTTTCTTGAATGAAAATTACGTCAGCTTTATTTGCCTTTAAATGTGCAAAAACGTTTCCTCTCTTAATCGGTTCATTAATACCTTTAACATTCCAACTACAAAACGTTATTCCCTCATTTCCTATATTTATTTTCGAGTCTTGCATCTTTTGACTATGGAGGTCTACAATAGAGTCTATGGTTCAGCACATCAGACCCGACCTTACACCCGAACATCGAATAGATGAATTTTAAGTCTTGTGCATGTTTCTCACGTATATATCTCCATTGATCCAATATATAACTCCATTCAAATTGAGAAAAACCATAATAGATTATATGAGAGAAGAACAAAGGATAGATTAAGAAGTTAGTATTGTGCAAAAAGAAAGGAAAAACTACATCTAGAGTTGTTGCAGTTAGTGCTAGCCATACTAACATGGCTAACCATCTACCGACTTCCGTCGTTGATGTTAGTAACTTAACCAGCTCCCAACTTAACCAGGTTTTTGGAATTGTTATTCCATAAAAATATTTTACCGGGGGTGTAGCATTAGAAAAAAAACAGAAAGGGAAAAAAGAGGGGTAAAAATAAAGACTTATTTAGTGAAGACTTATTTAAATTATAACAATTAAAGGTATAGAAATACAATTATTTAAGACTTATTTAAAAATCTAATTATTATAAACAAGAGGAACAAAAAAAGATATCAAAATACATATTTAAAACTTAATTAAAAATCTAACAATTTTAAACAAAAGAAACACAAAAAAAAGTAAAAAGTAAAAAGAAAAAAGAAAAAAAAATCGATCCAACAAAAAGAAAACAGCAATTAAGAATGAAAATGAAAAATTGCTTGCGAAAAAGAAAAATCTCCAAATGAAATCAATCCCTAAATTTAACTCTATTCATTCCAACATAGAAAATCATTAATTATTAGTAATAGTGATTAATATTAATTAGTAAAAATGGTGTTAATAAAGATACCGCGGTGTGTCTATAATATGTTAGTTATTTATATTAGTAGTGTAATTGTATTAATTATTAGTATCCAGGTGAAGTTTTCCAATCCACTTCTTTCTCCAACTTCCATCCAACGTTGTCCAGTTCGGTCCAGTCCTGCGTTGTTTTGTGGAGTCTTGCGAGGTCTTGGGTATTCTTGTAGCGTTCTTAAGAGTCAATTTATTTGAAAGTAGCTGCTTCTCAGGTCTGGATCTGGCGAGCAAAGTCCAGTGCTGCTGCTGGGTTGGAAAAGAAATGTTCCTCGTTTTTGAAGGTAACTCTTAGAATAGCTGGATAATTCAAGCCGTATTTCAAGTTTGCCACTCCTCTCATAAGACTTTTGAATGCTTTCCGTTTCCTGGAAACTTCTGCAGGATAATCTCAGTAGATACTGATCCTGTGACCTTCGAATTCCAGGTTTCTATTTCTCGAGGATTCCCGCATTATCTCGTCCAAGACAAAGTTGTATTGTAGCTTTATAATCATTTGTCTTGGAGGGGCGTTTGCTCTTGTCTGACGTCTTCTGACTGTGAGCACGGGCTAATAAAGGCTTTTGTTCCAGGGATAAAACATGTTGTAATAGGTTTGCAGTAAATTCTCGAGGATCTTCATCTTTTTCTCATCCTTCGGGAATACCTGCAATTCTTAGGTTTTGTCTTCTCTGGCGACCTTCTAGCTCAGTGCATTTCTCAGTTATTTTAGTCAGTAAGTTCGTTAGACGTTCGTTTTCTGTAATCAGCTTTGCTGTAGTCATAGCACTCGTAGCAGCTAATTATTCAAGGCCTTTTATACCGACCGTCTGTTGTTCCAGTACCTTTTCCATAGGATTCATCCTTTTTTCAAAGTCATTTTTGACCTTTTCAATTTTATTATCCATCTCCTTTATCATTTCGTTCATCATTTCTGTAATTTCTTTCTTCAAATCTTCCGATATTTTCTTGGTCTTATTATTAATATTTGAATTCGTTACCTGTTGAAATTCTTTCATTTGAATAATCATCTGGTTTATTTCTTCCCTTAAACCAGCAATCTCACGAGAAATTTAAGTTTTCAATTCTTCACTTTCCATTTTTGTCCCTGTTCTTTTCGATACATCTTCCTGCGATGAGGCCCTACTTGAGTCCAAGGCTTCAGTTGGGCCTTCTGCCAGTCTCTGCCTGGTCGGTCAACTTTTCTGTTTTTCGGTAGGGCTGCGTGTTATAGACATAACAAGTCGCGCGCCTGATGACGTCACTCACAACAATCGGTGCAGAAACGGCA
This sequence comes from Okamejei kenojei, assembly GCA_035221665.1. Lineage (NCBI taxonomy): Eukaryota > Metazoa > Chordata > Chondrichthyes > Rajiformes > Rajidae > Okamejei > Okamejei kenojei. Next base: position 40,385,288 of record CM069133.1, read on the forward strand.
GGCAGCAAGCAGCAGGCAGCAGGTAGGTCCGTTAATACCCCGTTTTTTCCCGTTTTATTCACGGAGCTGGCTGGCGTTGTCCTCTAGCCCTCCATAGCGCCACCGGAAGTCCCCCACATGCACCCTTGTCTGTTCGAAGCTGCACCTCATTTACAGGGGCACAGAGCTATGCAGCATGGAGACAGCCCCTTAAGACCAACTTGACCACGCTGACCATTGTGCCTCCCCCAGCACACAATAACACCTGGACAATCCCACAATCACTTCCTTGCCTCTGTACCATCTATTTTGCTTCTCCTTCAGTGTACATCAAATCCCATCTTCCTTGGTATCCTCGCCTTAAATACAGTGGAGCTGGAAAGGGTGCAGGGAACAGTTACGAGGATGTTGCTGGGATTAGAGGGTCTGAGCTATAGGCAGAGGTTGAGTAGGCTGGGACACTATTCCTTGGAGCGCAGGAGGATGAGGAGTGATCTTAGAGAGGTGTATAAGATCATGAGAGGAATAGATTGGGTAGATGCACAGAATATCCTGCCCAGAGTAGGTGAAATGAGGACCAGAGGACACAGGCTTAAGGTGAAGGGGAAAAGATTTAATAAGAATCTGCGGGGTAGCTTTTTCACACAAAGGGTGGTGGATGTATGGAACAAGCTGCCAGAAAAGGTAGTTGAGGCAGGGACTATCCCAACATTTAAGAAGCAGTTAGACGCACATGGATAGGACATGTTTGGAGGGATATGGACCAAATGCGGGTAGCTGGGACATTGTTGGCTGGTGTGGGTAAGTTGGGCTGAAGGGCCTGTGTCGACACTTTATCACTCTATGACTCTATGACTCTATGAGGTGGACAATAGAAAAGAACCGCACAGTATAAAACAAAGGAGTGAGGGAAGGAGAGATTTAAATGGAGAAGGGCAGAAATAATAAATAGAAATGAATGAAGCAGCATTACAGCAGACAGAGTGTGCAATGGTTATGAGAGAGGAAAATAAAATCTATCAAATAATATCCAGACACTGACATAAATTAATTATTGGGGGAAAGAAGCAGCTATAAAAATAATTATTTTTACCACAATGCATAACCAGAACAGCATATTTTTCCCATACCTATAATATAAGGAATATAGAGTTCAAGGATATGCGCATCCAAGTCATAGATGATGGGTTTTTCTGCAATTGCTTGCAGCATTGTGCTTGCATCTGACCCACGGTACTGTATCTGCTAATATAAATTGAGTCACAGTCTGCAAATTTGTGAAGCGTTTGGAGATATTTCCTTCCATAATTTCAGAATATGAAACAGGGTTTTATTGCCTCCTCATTGTTCCTGCATAATACATACAATGTAATTTAAGTTCTCCTGGAACTAGCATTTGAAAGTGTGCATGTGTCATCAATTTACTGTGAAAGCAGATATTGTCTACATTCCTTACAATTCGTTACAGTATTTCTTCCCTGATGGAAGTTATAATAGACAGGGTAGATAGTCAGTCTTTTTTCCCCAGGGTGGAAATATCAAACAGCAAAGAGGATAGTGTTAGATGGGGAAATGTTGCTGCCTTACAGTGCCAGAGACACAGGTTCAATCCTGACTACGGATGCTGTCTGTATGCAGTTTGTACGTTCTACCCATGAACTGCGTGGGTTCTCTCCGGAGGCTTTGGTTTCCTCCCACACTTCAAAGATGTACAGGTTTATAGGCTAATTGGTTTGGTAAAATGGTAAATTTTTCCCGATTGTGTAGGATGGAGCTAGTGTGCAGGGATCGCTGGTCGGCATGGACTTGGCGATTCGAAGTGCTTGTTTCCGCGCTGTATCTCTAAACTAAACTAAACTAAAAAGTTTTTTTTTAGTCGAGGTAGAATCTGGAATGCACTTCTAGAAGAGATGTTGGAAATAGATATGATAATAATGTTTCAGAAGCATTCGGACAGACAGAGAAGGGAGGATTAAAGACCATATTCAGGCAGATGGAGTTTGTTTAATTTGGCATAATTGTTGGCACAGGCATCATTTGCTGATGGGGTTTTTCCTGCACTGTGCTGATCTTTGACAGACAAAAAAAAGATGGAGTAACTCAGTGGATCAGGCAGCATCTCTGGGTAAAATAATAGGTGCCGTTTCAGGTTGGAACCCTTATTTGGACTGAATGTAGTGGTGGGTAGTGGGCTGTTCTTTGTTCTATGTCAACGTGCTATAGCTTGAAAACCACCTAACCAACCTCAATGATGAAAGTACCGCGTTAAGGGCCTGTCCCACTTTCACGGCCTAATTCACGGCCTAATTCACGACCTCTGCCGTTGCCCTTGACTCATACTCGCAGCATGGTCGTCACAAGGTCGTAGGAGGTCATAGGTAGGTCGTAGGTAGGTCGTGATGCTAGTTGTAGGTACTCATGGCATCAAGTAGGTCAGGACGTTTTTCTAGCCTGATGAAAATTGTCCAGGAGTAAAAAAGGTTGTGAATTAGATCGTGAAAGTGGGACAGGCCCTTTAATCACCAATGCTAAATGGAGACCCAATGAATTGCAAATGCTGGAATCTTGAGCAAAATAAAATGTACGGAAGGAATTCAGTGAGTGAGGCAGCATCTGTGGAGTGATCGACAAAAAACATTTTGGGTCAGGCCCCTTCTTGACACTGACTGTGGTAGGGTGGGAGAATGCTGAAAAAGAGAGGAGGGAGCATTACAAAGCCCGGAAAGTGATAGGTGGATGCAGGTGAGGTGGGTTGTTAAATGGTTGTTTGTAATATATGTGGCACTTACAGCAGAAACATTTCCAATTACGAAAAGTGGCCTGAACCAGGCAGCACGGTGGCGCAGCAGTAGAGTTGCTGCCTTACAGCGCTTGAAGAGGTGAGACCCAGGTTCGATCCCGACTACAGTTGCTGTCTGAACGGAATCTGTACGGCTTGGCTTGGAGTAAGAGTAAATTGTCCCTAATGCATATAGGGTAGTGTTAATGTGCGCAGATCGCTGGTCTGTGAGGACTCGGTGGGCCTAAGGTCCTGTTTCTGCACTATAGCTCTAAACTAAACTAAACCGGTAGATGCATCAAGTTGCTTTTTGATTCCAGTGCATCATGTGACTGTTTATTCAGAATTTTGATTGTCAATAGGAATTATAACATTGCACGAGGCCCATCTAGCTTAGTTTACTTTGGTTTAGAGCTACAGCACGGAAATAGGCCCTTCGCCCCACCGAGCCCTCACCGGCCAGTAATGCCCGCACATTAACACTATCCTACACACACTAGGGACAATTTTACATTCACACCAAGCCTATTTATTCTTTGGAGTGTGGGAGGAAACCGAAGATTTCGGAGAAAACTCTTGTGGTTAAGGGAAGAATGTACAAACTCCTTACAGACAGCATCCATAGTCGGCATCGAATCCAGATCTCCGGCGCTGCAAGCGCTGTAAGGCAGCAACTCTACTGCTATGCCACCGTGGCCGCACACTGGCAAATTTGAATATATTATGCCAAACACTGGACATATTTTAAGGAGACAGCTGATGATTCCAATTCATGTGCAATGTTCAAATTGATAACTGCATTGGTGTAATGAGCAATGAAATGGTATTATTGCATGGTATGAATCTTGTACAAGGTTTACACAAATAGTAACTGTTTTCCACATGAACTGTTTAAGGGGGTCTTCAATTATTTGTAAATATAATAGTAAGATTAAATGAGAACTTACCAGTTTGAAGTTTGATCTTTATTTTATGAGGAGTTACGATGAGCGATTACTTGAAGAAGTCCCGCCAATCCGCAAGCGCGTCAATCTTCAAAGCAGCGGTGTGATATCACAGATAACAGTAATTGAAGTAACATAGTAAGATTAGAAACAGAGAACTACCAGATGACCTAGTTATATGAGGGTTGGGAGCGGTGGGCACATAATCGCTCATCGTAACTCCTGAGAAAATAAAGATCAAACTTCAAACTGGTAAGTTCTTGTTTAATCTTACTATTTTACTTTGGAGTCACGTGAGTGATTCCGTGAAGACTTCAAAGCTCTGTGATTTAATGCCATGGATACGAGTCCATGCGACACACTGCCTTGGTTGACACAGAATGAGTAATAACAAATAATGCATTCAAACATGATACAGACTTAAACACATTGATGCTTTATTTAACAAAAATAAAACAATAGCGACCCCTCTCTCCCAGGGGGAAGCTACAAAACAGAATTCAAAATAGAGTGGCCAAACATCCCCGGTGTGGCAAGAGGTTTATGATAGAACCTTTCAAACGTCAGTTCTTTGGACCATCCTGCGGCCGCGAGGATTTGGTCTCGAGGGACGTCCATTACCCTCGCTGCTGACATTGATGCCGCCCTGGTGGAGTGAGATTTAAAAATATCAGTGTCCACTCCGGCGCAATGACAGAGATGTTACTGGAGCCCATTGGCGAAGCATTCCGAGAACCACACTCACATCCCATATTTCCATGTACCGGGGCCTGGGGGGATTACAGTTAAAAATACCCTTCTTGAACCAAGATATTAAAGGGTGAGATCCATCAGAGTGTTGACCTGATCCTTGCCATAGGTAGGACGATAAGGCACTCCCGGCACTACTGTAGCACTATAGCTAAGTCGCTCATCAAAATATAGCGTGGAAATAAATTCCAACATGTCAGGTACGCTTGCCGTATGATATGAAATGTTCGACTGCAAGCAGAACACCTCCCATTTCTTGATATGAGAAATATATTGTATTTTAGTAGTATCCCTCCAGGCCGCAGTAATCACATCCACTGTACGCCCTGATAGTCCGAGCCCCAGGAACGGTCTCCTCAGAATCTGCAAATCAATAGATTAATATGATTATGTAGTGCATGATTCTCCCCAGTTACAGGATGAACCAGCAGGTTACTGCTTTTGGGGATAGCCATAAAAGGCTGTGTTATTAGTCTCAGAACTAATGAACTAGTGAACTCAGAACTAGGCCAGTCAGGAACTACCAAAATGCCTGAGGCGGAGTCCTGCTCGATCTTAGTCAAGTACCGGCTGATGAGGCAAAATGGGGTAAATGCAAATAAAAACATTCCACCCCAGTGTAGCGAGAATGCATCTACCGCCACTGCCCCAGGGTATGGTTGCCATGAAACATACTTTGGAAACTGGTCATTCAACCTGGATGTAAACAAATCAATCTCTGGTACGCCATAGCGAGCGACAATTTCATTGAATATTTCACAATTCAACATTCATTCTGTGTTGTCATTGAATTTTCATGACCTGGTGTCTGCCACCACGTTAAATCTACCTGGTAAATAAGGAGCTGATATCCAGATGTTTCTTGTAATACACCAGTGCCAGATAAGGTTAGCCAACTTATCACATGATACCGACTTGATTCCACCCATGTGATTAACGTATGCTACTGCTGTAGTGTTGTCAATCTGAAGCTGCACGTGCAAATCATGCATACTAGTACAATACGCCTTTAAGCCATGGAGTGCTCCCAACAACTCTAAATAGTTAATACCATGGGATTGAAGAATTAATGCCTCATGCATATTCCATCTGCCCCCACAGCTGGAGGTGGTATCAGTAACTTCCCATCCTAGAGCACTAACATCATTCGACATCAACAGGTCATCCCTGAACAGTCAATTCAGCGGCTGCACAGCTGAATCCATGGGATTCAGCATGGGGCGGATTACACTCTTCCTCAAACAGTTTATCTCAAAATGTGCATTGTACATAAGAGCAAATGCGTCCTTTGCTCCTCAAAGAGAGCCCCATCATCAACCGACCTAGCGAACGCCGTGATTCCTGAAGCAAGCATCTTTAGAATATTTTGGAACCTCAGTTCTTGGGCTCTGATCCCCGCACCCATGTGACCGCAGATTGGGTGGTTCACCGTTGGAACTCTGAGTGAGCCACAATTTGTGGGTCTGATACTCTTTGGAGGTTTCCTCCATCGTGAGGTCTTGAAGTTGATGTGAGACTATGTAATTTATGGTCCTGGCCAGATCCTCATTCAATAGTCCCCCAGTTCTAGCCAGAATAGTAAAATTGGATACCAGGCTAGGAACACCAGATTCCTGGCCCCTTGCCTGGAGGTATGCTCACTAGCCATACCCCTGACCCCAGAACAAAACTGATTCCTTGTACTCTCCTCCTCCAAGAGGGGTACATTATGCAGCCCTTCTACAGGTGCAGCTGCCACGGGCCCCCGGGGAGACCCGAGGATATAAAACTTGTCGTCCTCGAGCATATTGGGATGGAGCATCCTCTTCATGAGGAGCTCCATTCTGGACAGCCACCCAAACATGGCATCCATCATGGGAGGGCTATCCTCCTGACTCGACTCATCAGAGTCTACGGGCTGTACCGACTTTTTGGTGGCTTTCCGGCCCACCGGAGTAGCTATGGTGTCTTACACCAGCAATAACTCGGAAGCCACTGGCCGTGCCGCCAGTGACTCTGAAGGCAAGATGGGCGCCACACTGCCGCGGTCTTCTGTAGCTGTTTTCGCAGCGGACCGCCTCGACTTTCCCTTAATCATTTTCTTCATAGCCGACTTGTTCCTGCAAACAAGATTTACTGACTGCAGAAAAGCCCTCAGCTAAGTTTAAAACTTGCCGCTGCTGGAGGTACGCACCTGCCAGCCCGTCAGTGCGCCATGCGTCAGACGTAATGACGTGCATGCGGACTGGTGGGACTTCTTCATGGAATCATTCACATGACTCCGAAGTAAAATGAGATTTTATAGGGGGTTACACTCATTTAGCAAAACTCTGCTACAAAGCTGTTTTCAACTTTTTTCGAATAACCTTTTTGGGGTGGCACGGTGGTGCAGTGGTAGAGTTGCTGCCTTACAACACCGTAATGTACCTCTCGTAATTTTATATATTTCTATCAGGTGTTAATGTTCTCTGATTTGTTTTATGTGTGGGGTGGGGGAGGGGCTCGGGGGAAACTTTTTTTCAATTTCTTACCTTGCCGGAGATGCAATTGTTTTCCGGATCATATCTCCGGTCGCTCTGCGGACTAACATCGTGGAGCTGGCGGCCTTCCTCGGGACTGACTTTGAGCCCCAGTGCGGGGGCATGCACTTACTATTGGGGCGGATCCCTTGCCTGGAGATTTCACCATCGAGGAGCTCGCATTCTCAGCTAGAGACTGATGTTGGTTACACAAAGCCACACGACTTACGATAAGCCCTGGCCCGGGGTCAGATTGCCCGTCGCGGGGGAGCTGACATCTTACCAATGCTGTAGCTTGATCCCCCCGACGAGGAGGCCCGCTGCCAGCTACGGGAGTAAGATTATCCCGTCAACAGAAGTTTAGAGGCCCCCGACCGCTGGAGAACAAAGAGGGAGAGATTGAACGTCTTTTGCCTTCCATCACAGTGAGGAATGTGGAGGAGTCACTGTGGTGGATGTTCATGTTAAAATGTATTTTGTGTGTTTTGTTGCTTTTTATTAGTATGACTGCAAGGCAAATCAAATTCCTCGTATGTTGCAAAACATACTTGGCTATTAAAGTATGATTATGATTAATCCAGGCAGCATTCTAGCACTCACCAAACCTATAATTATCAATAGCCAATTAACTTTCCAAGCTGCAGATCCATGGGAATACTGTTTATATCAGATAAGGTATTATCTGGTATTAGCTGGTATTATCTCTTATCTACAGATTATACAGGTATTATCTGTATTATCATGAGGAAGGCAGTGAGCAGCATTGCATTTGGTGACTGGACTTTGGACATGAAAGACGGCAGTCTGGACTAACTGACAGGCAGACACCAGTGGAGAGGCATACTTTGCAGTCTTTTCCCCGAGAGACACTGACAGATTCATGCTTCACAGAGCCACCATCACTGCAATATTGTGGAGGAAGGAACTGCAGAAGCTGATTTAAACTGGAGATAGATACAAAAGATTGGAGTAACTTGGGCAGCATCTCTAGAGAGAAAGATTGGTTGACGTTTCCGGTCAAGACACTTCTTCAGACAAGAAGATAGATCTCAACCCAAAAGGTCACCCATTCCTCCAGTTACTCCAGCATTTTGTGTCTACCCTCTTTTGAACAGACCCAGGTTCTACAGCACATTTCCAGCACATCAAAATTTTGGATCAATTTCCACAATTATAATGATTCACTGGAGCCAGTTATCTCTTGAATGGTCTCGACCCAAAACTTCAGCTCATGTTCTTCCGGGATGGTGCCTGACTCGCTAAGTTACTCCAGCATTTTAGTTTAGTTTAGTTTAGAGATACATGTATTCAATACAGCATTGAAACAGGCCCTTCGGCCCACCGAGTCCACGCGAGCATCGATCCCCGTACACGAGCACGATCTTACATACACTAGGGAAAATTTACAATTTTACCAAAGTCAATTAACCTGTAAACCTGCACATCTTGGTGCGTGGGGTGAAACCAGAGGACCCAGAGAAAACCCACACATTCACAGAGAGAACGCACAAACTCCATACAGACAGCACCCGGAGTCAGGATCGAACCCGACTCTCTGGCGCTGTAAGGCAGCAACTCCACCGCTGCGCCACCATGCCAACCCTTTTTAAAAGGTTTGTGTCTTTTATTTTGTAAACCAGCATCTACAGTTCCTTAGATAGACACAAAGTGCTGGAGTAACTCAGCGGGTCAAGCTGGAGAAAAAGGATGGGTGAGGTTTTGGGTCGGGACCCTTCTTGGGTACATACCGGCATCTGCAATTCCTTTCTCCAGCACTTTGTCTATATAGTCGGTATAGACCAGCATCTGCAGTGCCTTTCTACACAACTGCAGTTCCTTGTTTCTACGTCACCCAATATCTGTTACTCCAGGTTCCCAGTTTTTGAGGTGTCTATTACAGCAGCAGCTCAGTTTAGTGTTTCAGAGCCTCGGGCTAAAAACACAGGGTTCATCTGGTAGTATAGCCAAATGTACATTATTTTACTCCAAAGCTTTGTACTAGCTTTTAGTCTCTGCATGAGCAAAAACAGTTTAGTCAACTCTGCAGGGTGTGTTTAATTGGTGAATGATCAATTGTGAGGTTACAAAGCCTATGAAAGTGAACTTATTTCCCACGTGAACCGTAGAAAGGCTGTTATTGTACAATAGGCGATTCGTTGGCAGTTAAATCAAATCTGCTACTGTTTTGAGTGGACAACTTTATTGTAACACTCCTAATGGGGAAAAAAAAAACAATTTTGACTTTAAGATGCTTACAGTTATTAATTCGAAAAACTCGAGAGCAGGTCCGCGGATAGAAAAGACGTGCTATTTATTTAAAACATCCAGCATCAGCTGTGCAGTTTATATTGCAGTTCTGTTTGGTTCCCACAAATGGCATCTTGCCCTTCGCCTCCCTGGTGTTCATAAAGAATGCTGGATTTGCATAATAATTGCCTATTAATTTTGCCACAGAAAGGAAGGGTTGGAATTTAACAGCATAATTAGCTTCCTAATGACATGTTAATTGGTCATGCAATGCCAATCAACAACTCTGGCACTGTTTACGCTCATGCCTGCATGTGGCACGCATGTTCTGGAAGAATTTATAAATGTGATTGTTTTTCTTATGCCTCTCGCCGTCCCTCTCTTTGTTCAATCTTTGTTTCAAATGCAGGCTTTTCTTCTCTCTCGAACAAAACACAAGTTCTGGAGTAGCTCAGAAGATTGGGCAGCATATAGGCAAGAGACAGATAGAAGACCTTTTGGGTCAGTCGGGACCCTTATTCAAGCTGTTTGTGGGAGGAGGCAGCTGGGAAATAGGATGGGGGAAGGACAAAGCCCCCGAGTGATAGGTGGATACGGGTGAGAGGGTTTTTTGAAAGATAGATTGGTGGACAAAGGCTCGAGATTTTTTTGTCAAAATGAGACAAAAGGGTGTAAGTTAAGAAGGAAGAGGAATGTAATGCACAAAACATGGTCAAAGAACAGGAGGACAGCAGGAATTACAATGGACTAGCTGCGAGAGGTGGTTTCGAAGAACTCTCATTGGAGAGAGGAGGAGAAATTCAGTGGGATGGACACACAAGACTGAGAGTCAGGGGAAAGGAAAACTGGAGCTTTGGAAGGGTACATAGACAATGTAAGGTGTGAAAATGACAGATCAAAGCAGGCGATGTTCAAATAAATGTAGATTGGTTCATTGTTAGCTGAGGGGAAGGTGATAACGGGGCGTACCAACAGTAAATTTAATCAGGATGGCAGTGAAACGAGTCGGTGAACTAGGATGGGGGACGGAGAGTGAGAGGGGGAAAGCAAGGGTTACTTGAGGTTAACAAAATCATTATTTATACTGTGGGGTTGCAAGCTGCCCAAATGAAATATGAGGTGCAGTTTCTCTAACAGTGGAGGAGGCTAAGGACAGAAAGATCAGTATGGAATGGGAGGGGGGAGTTAAAGCGTTTAGCCTTCGGGAGATTATGTAGGCCTGAGCAGAGGTGTTCAGCGAAACAACAGAGGGGTATACCATGAAGTTTTTGCAGTGGAGCACTAACATGGAAAAACAAGCAACTGCAGAATCTGAAATATTGAACATGAATATACAAACATATAGGTACAAGACGAGGACATTTGACCCTTCGAGCCTGCACCGCCATTCATTGTGATCATGGCTGATCATCCACAATCAGTAACCCTTCTCCCCAAATCCCTTGATTCAGCTTGCCCCGAGAGCTCTATCTAACTCTCTTTTAAATTCATCCAGTGATTTGGCCTCTACTGCCTTCTGTGGCAGATAATTAAACAAATTCACAACTCCCTGGGTGAAAAAGTTTTTTCTCATATCAGTTTTAAATGATTCTTTAGGTATGTGAAGAGGAAAAAAATAGCTAAGACCAAAGTTGGACCCTTGAAGACCAAAAATGGTGAATTTATTATGGGGAACAAGGAAATGGCAGATGAGTTGAACAGGTACTTTGGATCCGTCTTCACTGAGGAGGACACAAACAATCTTCCTGATATAGTAGTGACCAGAGAATCTGGGATGACAGAGGAACTGAAGGAAATCCACAATAGGCAGGAAAAGGTGTTGGATAAACTGATGGGACTGAAGTCTGATTGATCCCCAGGGCCTGAAGGTCTGCATCCCAGGGTACTTAAGGAAGTGGCTCTGGAAATCGTGGATGCATTGGTGATAATTTTCCAATGTTCTATAGACTCAGGATCCTTCAAAAGTGGGATAACATTAGCTACCTTCCAATCCATAGGAGTTGATTCTGAATCTGTAGAACATTGGAAAATGATCACCAATGCGTCCACAATTTCTAGCGCCACCTCCTTGTGGACCCTGGGATGCAGGACATCAGGCCCTGGGGATTTATCAGCCTTCAGTCCCATCAATCTACCCAATACTATTTCTTGCCTAATGCAAATTTATTTCAGTTCCCCTGTCTCTCTAGATCCTCTGTCCTCTAGTACTGGGGTGGGGAACCTGCGGCCTTCCAGGCCATTAAGTGCGGCCTTTTGAACGAATCCCAATTTTGTAGAACATATCCTTTTATTTTTATTAATGTGTTTTTGTTCGTCGTTTATTATTTTTATTTTAATCTTAAAATGAACGTATTTAAAATATCAAAGAGTAAAAGAAAATTCAACAAAATAATCCTTCTCGACTGACGGCCACAATTAAAACATTAGTAAATCTACTATTTTAAGTGACACTTTGGAACAAGTTATACATATTGTTAACTATATTTGTGCAAATGCAACATGGCATCGGCAGTTTCGTAATATGCTAAAGTTGGAAGATGAGACATTCAGTGTGGATTTGCCATATCATTGTAAAGTGCGTTGGCTATCGCAGGGACAGATGTTAGCAAAGTTTTAATCTTTGTGAGAACAAATAGTTAAAATTTCATGAAGAACAGAATCTGCAATGTTAATTATTCAAAGAAGATTTCTATAGAAATACTGCATTTTCGGAGTCATGTTAGTGACTAAATGAAGAAGGCCTTCCACACTCATGCGTGTCATTACATCTGACACGTTGCACACGGACTGACTGGCAGGAGCGTGGCTCCTGCCAGCGGCAAGTTTTTGAACCTGGAAGGTAAGTTTTAACTTATTTCTCGGGCTGTTTTTGTAATGCAGGATTGCTTGCAGAATTCGGGGCGAAGTTGGACGTGCCGCGGGAAACCAGTTATGGAATGTGGGGAAATCCCGGTCTGGACCGCGGAATTGCGGGTAGCCGGCGGCAGTCGGGTTCGCTCCCAAGTCGCTGACAAGGAGGTCAGCGACACCCAGTGGGGGAATGTGAGTGGGGGTTCTCCCAGTTGGGCTCACAGACCGCTATGGTCCCCCAGAGAACGGGGTTAGACTGACAGTCAGCTGGTCTTGCAACACCAGTCATTCACAATGGGGTCTGCAGCTCCCACACCACAAAGATTCCCCAGGAAAAGGGGTTAGACTGGCAGCCAGCCAGTCTTGCAACCCCAGCCATTCACTATGGGGTCTGCAGCTCCTACACCATTATGGTCCCCAGAAATAGGGGTTAGACTGGCAGCAAGCCGGTTTAGTTACCCCAGTCTCAGACAATGGGGTCAGAAACCCCCAGACTGCTTAGGTCTTCCAAGATAAAGCGTTTAGACTGACCGTGCGCCGGTCTCGCTACCCCTGTTGCGGACTATGGGGTCAGCAGCCCCAGACCGCTTAGGTCTTCCTAAAGAAAGCAGTCAGACTGGTAGTAAGCTGGTCACGCTACTCCAGTCGTGGACAATGGGGTCAGCAGCTCCCAGACCGCTAAGGGCTTCCCAGATAGGGGTTAGACTGGTAGTAAACTGGTCTCACGACCCCAGTCGCTGACAATGGGTTCATCAGCTCCCAGACCGCTTAGGCCTTCCTAAATAAGGTGAAAACTGGCAGTAAGCTGGTCTCGAGACCCAGTCACTAACTATGGGGTCAGCAACTCACAGACCGCTATGGTTCCCCAGGGAAGGTGTTAAACCACTAGGAAGCTGGTCAGGCCTTGGGACTCGGTCAAGTCGGGCCAGGAGGTCCCCCCTCCTTCTATGGGTAGCGTCTGTGCATGCCTAAAACCCACCTGCAGCACCTGATGGAGATTGCTCCAGAGATATGCTCCAGAAGAGAGCTATCTGAGCATGGGTATTATGAAAAACCCGCTGGCAGCAGCACCTGTTAGGGCTGCACAATGTCTCCCTCTCTGAGGAGGGGAGCATCAGGGGTCAGTTTCGCTCTGGCCCAGAGTCATATTCTGATATATGTCCTCAGGGGCCTGCGGCAGCACCTGTCTCAGGGCCGTCTACGAGTCTCCCTCTCGGTGGAGGGGATTGCGAGGACATACTCGCAAGGGAAGAAGCAAAAAACTCGGCAGGGGCCAGATTCCCTCATGCTACAAGTGCCAGCAGTGCACAGAGCTATCAAATGAAACCATCGTATCGGCGATGACACCCGCACGCCTCAATGGCAGTAAGCAGTTCACTGAAGTTGATGGGCGCTTGAAAGCTGGGCCAAGCTGGTCTCAGGAATATGGAAATTAAGGATGGGAATGGAATCCACATCAGGGGCCTTCGGGCTTACCATAAGACCACTGATAACCATGGAGGTACGTGGGTCTGGTTCTTTCGAAACATGGGGTAAGTGGACCATTTACAAGTTCGTAATATTTACACTTGTTCTTGTACAAATGAAAATGATAACATGCTATGGGTATTATTACATAGTATACTAAGGTACAAAGTATGGCTTGGAATTGGGGCCAGAATTGTATTTCGAGGCAGGCTCAGGATTACGGCCAGCATTGCCTTCCGCGACAAGCTCGGTAATATGGCCAGAGTTGTCTATCGAGGCAGGCTCAGAATTACGGCCGGAGCAGTTTTAAGGCAGGCCAGTTTTAAGGCAGGCCAAAGCTGCATTCAAGGCAGGTACGGAAAGATGGCAGGCGTGGCCTGTTCCTTGTGAAAGATGGAGAGATTTTGGTTCATATTTCATTTACTCCCATGTGCAACATAGATTTTCAGCATATGGAATTTCTCTACTGGCAAACTACTAATTTCCTTAGGATCTTTATGGCATGCATCAATCTCATAAATGCATACTATTTAGGACCCATTCACAGGAGATCACCTGAGACATTTCAAAGTGATCTGGAGGATATTCCTTATGCTGTGTTTGCTTAAATCAACTGTTTTCAGCCACCCAGTCAAATTTAACTGGAAGTTGTTGTTTATCAGATCTATCTTTAACTATTAATTACCTGTGATTCCGCCCTGAGGCAACAGATTGGAATCAATTGAAGCCTGTAACAACCTTGTTATCAAGCAGCCTTCTATTTATCAAGTGTAATTGGCTATAGCAGCTGTGTTTACAGCTGTGCAATTGGGTCTTGCATTATTAGAATTTCAACGGGCAAGTATTAACCTCTCAAGTGCCATATAGATCATTGTTAACAGACCTATGCTATTATCAGCTGAAGCTACCAAAGTCACAATGGTGTTCGAACTATATTCAGCATTGCTTCAGTAGTTTTGGTCACATACTCTTCAGTTATACTTACATGTGCTAGATCTCAAAGATGAAAAACCACGAATGCCATCTCTAGTAACGAAGGCGGATGGGATTTGCATGAATCACCAATTTTTCAGTTATTGGTATCAACTACCTATAGACACTAGGTGTATACTATGGGTTAAAGGGTTATTGTGCAAATATGCAAAACCTGCATGCTTGGTTCCAAGTTGATACACTGTGGTGGTGGCATATGTTAGTCACGTGGATGCAATAAAGTCAAAGTATCCTGTCATAATTTACCCAACCTTTTTGGCATTGGTGTATCATCATGCAAAGTCAATGACAACACAGTATGGATGTTGGATCAGGAAGCATTTTAGGATCCATGGCTCGATGGCATCCAATATCGATATGTTTGCATGCAGGCTCATTCTCGCTACACAGGTGAGGAAGGTTCTTTTATGTGGTTCTCCATTTTGCCTCATCAGTTGGAGCTTGCAATAATTCAGCAAGATCCTGCATTTAGGGTTCTCGTACTGCCTGGCTGGCCCACGCAGCCATGGTTTCCCGCAAATGTTGGGAATAATATAGAACTTTATATGGGGTTCTAAACATAAATTTGCTAGTTCAGCCTGGGATTCGGGGAACCAGCCTCTACATGATTAATCAATTAATTGCTTTACAGAATCTGAGAAGACCGCTCCTGCCCATGTATGTCTCACTGCAAAGTGCAGGGAAAGCAACAAAAAAGCAGTACTTTGCATCTTCAAGGAGATGGGAAGCAATTTTCTGTTAAATGTAATGTTACACATAATACGGCACGGACACTGACATCTTACAGTCCATTTTTTATGGGTCTTTGACAATAAATTACGTCATAGTCCCATTAACTGTACCCAACATGCTTATCATAGTTGCTGCAACAAGTGGGACCCTCTGGTGTCCAGTATTTAGGATATCATTAACACAAGTTCTTCCAGATCCAAGTACATGGAAGTATGGGATATTGACATTGTGTTAACATTTATTCACCATGGAGCTCCAGCTATATCTCTATCTTTGATTCGGCTCTCATAGGTAGGTTATTCCCTGGTGCTGCCCTCAGCGCACGGGTTCAGTCATTACATAAATTGTGAATGGACAGGATCATTACACTTGTAATATCATAATTCATGTTTACATACCCTGTGCACCTTCGGTTACATGTGGTCACACGTTTACATCATCACGTCAAGTTCATCTAGAGCCTTAGAGGCTCTGATACTAGTTTAGAGCATCTCCAGGTGGTTATGCAAGGTTTGGCTTATACAGGAGAAGATACTGCTTTCTGATCTCACTCCACCAGGGCTGCTACAACACCAGCAGCAAGGGTTATGTGCGGTCCTCTGGACCACATCCTGTCAACTGCAGGATGGTCTAACAAGCGAGGTATCCAACATTTATTTTAACCCATTGCAAGACCAGGGGTATTTGCCAACTCTATTTAGATTCAATTTATAGTTCCCCTCGGTTCAGAGGGGTTACTGTTATTATTGTTTGTTCTTTTATCAGCATCAGCATGTTTTAAATCTATGTCATGTGTGTATGCATTATGACGTTTCCCTCATCTATGGTCAACTGATGCAGTCGTGCTTGTGTGGACTCATTTTTCAACAGCATGAAATCACAGAGCTTCAAAATTTTCACGTAGTCACACACGTGACTCCAAAGTAAAATAGTAAGATTAAACGAGAACTTACCAGTTTGAAGTTTGATCGTTATTTTATGAGGAGTTACGATGAGGGATTACGTGTCCTCCGCTCCCTATCATCGTAACATAACGATCATCTGGTAGTTCTAGTCATCTATAATCTTACTATTTTAGTTCAACAACTGTTATCTGTGATTTCACACCGCTGCTTTGAAGATTGACGCGCATGCATGGGGATGGCCTTCTTGACATAATCCCTCATCGTAACTCCTCATAAAATAACGATCAAACTTCAAACTGGTAAGTTCTCGTTTAATCTTACTATTTCTGTGTAATATCATGTCAAAGCAAAATGACTTGAATGTTTCTTTGCAAGGTAAAACATATATATGATATGTGGCAACAAATCCAAGCATTTTGAAAAAAACCCTATATTTTTTCAAAACTCTTCTTCAAAATGAAATTTCGGATGAACATTTTCGGATGAACAAATGTTCACTGACTTTGAGAATCAAGACATTACACTAAAATTAGCATTTCAACCTCACCTAGTTGATGACTTCAAGGCTCCTAAAGAACTACAGATGGAATTGATTGAGCTCTCAGAAGATGGCATTTTAAAGTCCTTATTTGACGCTAAGAAAGATTTGATGGTAATATGGAAAAATGCAATAGAATACCCACATCTTCAGCAACATGCACGAAAAATGCTTTCTTGCTTTTCAACCATTTATTGCTGCGAATCTACATTGTCCTACCTAACCCAAATCAAGACGCACTTTAGGTCACAAATGACGGATACCCACAAAACTGCATACCTCCATGTTGCAACCAAATATTCAAATGCTTTCCCACAAAAGGCAGTCACCACAAAGTCATTAAAAGGTTAGTTAACTTTAGAATTAACAACATGTTTTCATTTTCTTGACGTTAGTACATAGTGGTTAGATTTTAACAAAATAATGTACATTTTGAAGTCTATCTGTTTGAAGCTTCTTGGATCGGCCTTAATAGATTACAGCTAACTTACTGCGGCCTACCCACCCCTGCTCTAGTACATCTGGGAGATTGTTTGTGTCTTACTTAGTGAAGACATAACCAAAGTACCTGTTCAACTCTTCTGCCATTTCCTTGTTCCCAATAATAATTTCACCTTTTTCTGCCTTCAAAGGACTTATATTTGTCTTTACTAATCTTTTTCTCTTAACATACCTAATAATCTTTTACTATCCCTCTTTATATTCTTGGCCAGCTTACCCTCGTACTTTATCTTTTCATCCCGTATTGCCCTTTTTGTTACCTTCTGTTGTCCTTTGAAAATTTCCCAATCCTCTGGCTTCTTGTTACTCTTTGCTACGTTATACACCTTTTATTTTTGTTTTATTTTATCCCTAACTTCCCTTGTCAGCCACGGTTGCCTCTTACTCCCCTTAGAGTCTTTCTTCCTCTTTGGAATTAAATGATCCTGCAACTTCTGGATTATGCCCAGAAATTGCTGTTCCACTGTCATTCCTGCTCGGATCCTTTTCCATTCGACCTTGGCCAGCTCCTTTCTCATGCCTTCATAGTCCCCTTTGTTCAAACTGCAACACTGACACTTCTGAATTAACCTTCTCCCTCTCAAATTTCAGTTTAAAACTTATCATATTATGGTCACTACCTCCTAGCGGTTCCTTTACCTTGAGTTCCATTATTAAATCTGGCTCATTAGACAACACAACACCACTTCCGACTGCTCACCTTCTCCCTTGAAGATGCCCTGCAATTGGTCCGTGACGTCCTGGATCCTGTCAACACACCATCCTTGAATCCCGCCTGTGCTGCAGAAACCCATCTGTACCTCTCACGATGGAGTCCACGACTACCACGGATCTGCCTGATATCCGTCTCGTCGGCTTTGCTTCAGCGCCACGTTTTGACTCGCAGACCTGTCCGACGCTCAGACTGGCAGTGTCTTCTGTCCCGACAGCTTCCACATCATACCGCACACAAATCCGCCCTTTGGCCCACATAATTTAAAATACATTGGGTAAAATACAACATGCAGGATTTGTGTCTCAGCAGGTCAGGCAGCATCTCTGTCAAGCGTCAAGAGTCAAGGGTGTTTTATTGTCATTTGTTCCAGATAGAGCAATGAAATTCTTACTTGAGGCAGTACAACAGAATGTCATAATCATAATCATAATCGTGATTTATTAGCCAAGTATGTTTAGCAACATACGAGGAACATAGACCACTGTAAACAATATAATAAACAAGGGTACAAAAAGTTCAAATGTTTCAAAGGTCTTTTATTGTCACATATACAAATTAAGGTACAGTGATATGCGAATTACCATACAGCCACAGGAAAAATGCAAGAACAAAAAGCACCAAGACACACAACTACATAACAGTTAACATAAATATCCACCACAGTGAATTCCCCACATTCCTCACTGAGCTGGAAGGCAATAAAGTCCAATCTTCTTCCTCTTTAACACATACATTTAACACATATTATTAAAGCACAAAAAAGGAAGGGGCAGACAGACTGTAGATCTATACACACACAGGCGTGCACATACATACACAAATAAAAACATTAATAGTGCAATAATAATAATAATAGTCTATGTAATTCAGAGCTTATTTGAGGTTGTAGTGTTTAATAGCCAAATAGCTATAGGGAAGTAGCCATTCCTGAACCTGGGCATTACAGTTTCCAGGCTCCTGTACCTTCTTCCCGATGGCAGGGGTGAAATGAGTGTGCGGTGGTGTGGTTCTCTGATGATGCTGGTTTCCTTTTTGAGGCAGCGATTCCGGTAAATCCCTTTGATGGTGGGGAGGTCCGAGCTGGTGATAGACTGCGCAGTGTTCACAACTTTATGCAGTCTTCTTTGATCCTGGGCATTTAAGTTGCTGAACCAGGCTATGATGACATGCAAGATCCCCCTTCAGAATGATAGTAGTAGGGGGTGAAGGATGAAAAATTAGTTTCATCCATCCTTGTTGAGGTAACTATAATTCACTTTTTCACAAGCATTTCTTCTGGGTTTTTACTCAATCCTTATTGTTCATTGGTCAAGGAGCTGCACTATTGGACTGTGTGTTCACTGACATCACCTGTTCACTGGCATGTCATGAGAGGAGTAGATCGGATAGATGCACAATGTCTCTTGCCCACAAAGGGTGGTAGGTGTGTGGAATCAGCTGCTGGAGAGTTGAGGCAGGTATGATCGCAATGTTTAAGAAACATTTAAACAGGTACATGGATAGGACAAGTTTAGCGGGATAAGGGTGAAATGAAGGCACGTGGGACTAGTGTAGATGGGACATGTTGGTCGGTGTGGGAATGTTGGACCGAAGGGCCTGTTTCCACGTTATATGACTCTATCACTATGACTTGGGTTCAATTACTCTCTTCATAGTAATTGAAACTCTGGTCACCACACCACGGGAAGTGTATGAACCATGGGAGAGGATGCAAAATAAATTTACATCTGGATGAAAAAAAAAGCTACAAATGCAGGCCATTTTGAAACCAAATAAAAAAATCCTGGAAAATCTCAACAAGTTGGGCAGCATCTGTGAAAAAAGTAACAAATAAAGTTTCAGACTTGGCGTCATATAGCATTGAAACAGGCACTTCGGCCCATTTTGCCCACATCTTGCTTTTCTTCAGCACTGGGATGAGTGTAGTCTTCTTGAAGCAGGTACCTCAGTAAGGAAAGATTAAAGATGTCCATGAACACTACTGCTAGGTGGTCCACCGCTGCTCCTAAGGATGCAGCCAGGGACCCCATCCCGGCCAGTTGCTTTCAATGGATTCACCCTCAGATGATGTTTTGGGTTGACAATTGAATTCCATCATTTTAAATAACACACTCCGCCCCCCCAGCCTTTTTTTCTCCTTTCTCTTTCCTGTGCCCCCACCTCCCCAATGCACAACTACTTTCTACCGCAATCGTGCCACCCACCCCTTTCCCCCACCCTTCCTTCTAGCTGTGTCCCTCCCTCGGGCTTTACATGACATTGTTGCCCTGTTGTCTCGTTTTCACCTCTTGTTTTCTCTGCTGCCTGCATTAACTCAAATCCCCTTATGTCTGCTCGTGCATTCAAAAACCTGTCCAGATGCCTCTTAACTGTTTTTACTGTTCCTGCCTCCAACACCTTCACTGGCAGCCCATTCCAGATAGCAACTATCTGTCTGAAGAATCCACTTTCAAACTCTTCCCTCTCACAAACCCATTCCGTCTAACTTTAAGAAAGAACTGCAGATGCTGGAAAAATCGAAGGTAGACAAAAATGCTGGAGAAACTCAACGTGTGAGGCAGCATCTATGGAGCGAAGGAATAGGCGACGTTTCAGGTCGAGAAGAAGGGTCTCGACCTGAAACGTCATCTATTCCTTCGCTTCATAGATGCTGCCTCACCCGCTGAGTTTCGAAACATAGAAACATGGAAACATAGAAATATAGAAACTAGGTGAAAGAGGAGGCCATTCGGCCCTTTGAGCCAGCACCGCCATTCATTGTGATCATGGCTGATCGTCCCCAAACAATAACCTGTGCTGTCTTCTCCCCATATCCCTTGATTGCACAAGCCCCTAGAGCTCCATCTAACTCTCTCTTAAATCCATCCAGTGATTTGGCCTCCACTGCCCTCTGTGGCAGGGAATTCTACAACTTCACAACTCACTGGGTGAAAAAGTTTTTTCTCCCTAAATGTCCTCCCCTTTATTCTAAGCCTGGGGCCCCTGGTTCTGGAATCGCCCAGAATTGGGAACATTGTTCCTGCATCTAGCCTGTCCAGTCCTTTTATAATTTTATATGTTTCTATGAGATCCCCCCTCATCCTTCTAAACTCCAATGAATACAAGCCGAGTCTTTTCAATCTTTCCTCATATGACAGTCCCGCCATCCCAGGGACCAATCTCGTGAACCTATGCTGCACTGCCTCAATCACAAGGATGTCCTTCCTCAAATTAGGAGACCAAAACTGTACACAATATTCCAGATGTGGTCTTACCAGAGCCCTACACAACTGCAGAAGAACCTTTCTACTCCTATCTTGTTATGAAGGCCAACATTCCATTAGATTTCTTCACTGCCTGCTGTACCTGCACGCCATCTTTCAGTGACCGGTGTACAAGGACACCCAGGTCCCGCTGTACCTCCCCCTTACCTTACCTAACCACCCAGCTTTGTGTCATCCGCAAATTTGCTAGTGTTGCTCCTAATTCTATCTTCCAAATCATTAATATATATGGTAAACAGTTGCAGCCCCAACACCGAGCCATGCGGCACTCCACTCGCCACTGCCTGCCATTCTGAAAAGGATCCGTTCATTCCTACTCTTTGCTTCCGGTCAACAACCAATTTTCTATTCATGTCAACACCCTACCCCCAATACCATGTGCTCTAATTTTAGTCACCAATCTCCCGTGCGGGACCTTATCAACGGCATTCTGAAAGTCTAGGTACACTCCATCCACTGGCTCCCCTTCATCCATTTTACTTGTCACATCCTCAAAAAATTCCAGATTAGTCAAGCATGATTTTCCTTTCATATATCCATGCTGACTTGGACTAATCCTTTTACTGCTATCCACATGCCCCATTATTACCTCTTTATTAATTAACTCCAGCATCTTTCCCACCACCGAAGTCAGGCTAACTGGTCTATAATTCCTCGCTTTCTCTCTCGCTCCTTTCTTGAAAAGTGGGATAACATTAGCTATCCTCGAATCCACCGGAACTGATCCTGAATCTATTCAACATTGGAAAATGATCACCAATGCGTCCACTATTTCTAGTGCCACCTCCCTGAGGACCCTGGGATGCAGACCATCGGGCCCAGGGGATTTATCATCCTTCATTCCCATTAGCCTACCCAATACTATTTCTCGCCTAATGAACATTTCTTTCAGTTCCTCTACCCCCTTAGATCCTCTGTCCTCCAGTACTTCTGGGAGATTATTTTTATGTCTTCCTTAGTGAAGACAGATCCGAAGTACCTGTTCAACTCTTCTGTCATTTCCTTGTTCCCCATAATAATTTCACCAGTGTCTGCCTTCAAGGGACCCACATTTGACTTTGCTATTCTTTTTCCCTTAACATATCTAAATAAGCTTTTACTGTCCTTCTTTACATTCCTGGCCAGCTTCCACTCTTAATTTATCTTTTCAGCCCGTATTACCCGTTTTGTTTCCTTCTTATGTCCTATGAAAGTTTCCCAATCCTCTGGCTTCCGGTCACACTTTGCTGTGTTATACATCTCTTTTTTTTAGTTTTCTTCTATCCCTAACTTCTCTTGTCTGCCACGGTTGCCTCCTACTCACCCTTAGATCTTTCTTCCTTTTTGGAATGAAATGATCCTGCGTTTTCCGGATTATGCCCAGAAATTCCTGTCATTGCTGTTCCACCGTCATTCCTGCTAGGTTCCCTTTCCAGTCTACCTTGGCCAGCTCCCCTCTCATCCCTTCATAGTCCCTTTTGTTCAGCTGCATCACTGACACTTCCTATTTAACCTTCTCCTTCTCAAATTGCATATTTAAACTAATCATATTATGATCATTATCTCCAAGCACTTCCTTTACCTCGAGTTCTTTTTATCAAATCTGGTTCATTGGACAACACTAAATCCAGAATTGTCTTTTCTCTGGTCGGCTCCATTACAAGCTGCTCTAAGAATCCAAGACTAAATCCAGATTTGTTTTTTCTCTGGTCGGCTCCATTACAAGCTGCTCTAAGAGGCACTCTACAAACTCTCTTTCTTGGGGTCCTGAACCAACCTGATTTTTCCAGTCTACCTGCATATTGAAATCCCCCATCACCACAGTGGCATTACCTTTGTTACGTGCCAGTTTTAATTCCTGCTGCAACTTGCACCCTACATCCAGTCTACATTTGGGGGTCTGTAGCTAACACCAATTTTTCTTGCCTTTGCAATTCCTCAACTCAATCCACAGTGACTTTACCTCGACAGTACCTATGTCTTCCCTCGCAAGGGACTGAATTCCTTCCCTCGCCAGCAGAACTACCCCCCTCCTCTGCCCACCTGCCTGTCCTTTCTATAGGATGTGTAACCCTGAATATTAAGTTCCCTGGCCCAATCCTCCTGCAGCCACATCTCGGTAATTCCCACAATGTTATATCTACCAACCCCTAACTGAGCCTCAAGCTCATCTACTTTACTTCTTAAACTTAGCGCATTAAAATACAATACTTTTAATTCCTTATGCATTTCACCTTTCACATCGATCCCTATTAAACTTGGCCATCCCTTTGTGAGCTTTCTTTCCCATTAATTTGGGGGTCATTAACTATCCCTTTACTCCCTTTCCCTTGACTATCCCATTTGACACCCCCCTCCCCCTTATTTAGTTTAAAAACACCTGTGTCACAGTGGCAAACCTGCCTGCCAGAATGCCTGTTATGGTGCAATCCGTCCCTTTAGTACATTTCTCACTCTACACCTCCATCCCCCACCAGGATGGTCTCTAAGACCTCCGGTTCTTCGAAACAACCTATACCCGTCCACTGATACTCTACTCCACCTAGCGGAGTTGGTACTTACCCTCAATAACTTCCCATTTCCTCCAAATACAAGGTGTAGATATGGGCACATGCATGGGCCCCAGCTACGCCTGCCTCTTTGTCGGGTACGTCGAACAATCCTTGTTCGAGGCGTACCAGGGCCCCATCCCCGACCTCTACCTCTACCTCTGTTACATCGATGATTGCTTTGGTGCTACCTCCTGCACCCCCACACAATTGACTGACTTCATCCACTTCACCACTAAATTCCATCTGGCACTCAAATACACCTGGACCATTTCCGACACTTCCCTACCATTTCTTGACCTCACTATCTCCATCGCAGGTGATATACTTCTGACCGACATTCACTATAAACCCACTGAATCCCATGGCTATCTAGACTACTTTTCTTCGCACCCTGCTTCCTGTAAGGACTCCATTCCCCTACTCCCAATTCCTCCGTCTACGTCGCATCTGCTCCCAGGATGAAGTGTTCCACATCAGGGCATCGGAAATATGCTCATTCTTCAGGGAACGGGGGTTCCGCCTCCCCTACTATAGATGAGGCTCACACCAGGGTCTCTTCCATACCCCGTAACACTGCTCTCTCTCCCCATCCCCCCACTCGCAACAAGGGCAGAGTCTCCCTAGTCCTCATCTTTCACCTCACTAGCCGTCACATACAACAAATAGTCCTCCGTCAGTTTCACCACCTCCAATGTGACCCCACCACTCGCCACATCTTCCCATTTTCCCCCCTGTCTGCTTTCCACAAAGACCACTTCCTCTGTAACTCCCTTGTCAATTATTCCCTTCCTTCCTGCACCACCCCTTCCGCGGGCACTTTCCCTTGCAACCGCAAGAGATGCAACACTTGTCGCTTTACCTCCCCCTTCGACTCCATTCAAGGACCCAAGCAGTCGTTCCAGGTGCGACAGAGTTCACCTGCATGTTCTCCAACCTCATCTATTGCATCCGCTGCTCTAGATGTCAACTGATCTACATCGGTGAGACCAAGCGTAGGCTTGGCGTTGATTTCGCCGAACACCTCTGCTCGGTCCGCATTAACCAACCTGACCTCCCGGTGGCTCAGCACTTCAACTCCCCCTCCCATTCCGTATCTGCCCTCTCTGTCCTGGGCCTCCTCCATGGCCAGAGTGAGCAACACCGGAAATTGGAGGAACAGCACCTCATATTCGGTTTTGGGCAGTCTGCATCCCGGTAGCCTGAACATTGAATTCTCCCAATTCCGTTAGCCCTTGCTGTCCTACCCTTCCTAGCATTCCCTCGGGCTCCTCCTTTTTCCTTTCTTCTAACCGCCGCCCCCCCCACCCACCCTCCATCAGTCTGAAGAAGGGTTTTGGCCTGAAACGTTGCCTATTTCCTTCGCTCCATAGATGCTGCTGCACACGCTGAGATTCTCCAGCACTTTTGTCTACCTTCGATTTTCCAGCATCTGCAGTTCCTTATTAAACTCATTAAGACAGCATTTTTGTTTACCGTCTAACTTTGGGCACCTTTACCACGGGAAACAGACTATCTGCACCAATCAATGCCTGTCATAGATTTATATACCCCGATCATGTCGCTTCTCAGCCTCCTTTGCTCTGGGGAAAAGAGATACATCTAATCCAATTTCTCCTTATTATGTCAAGCCCTCCAATCCAGGCAACATCCGTGTGAATCTTGACATCCACCCTCTGCAGCTTAGTCACATCTTTCATGCAGTGTGGCAAGCAGGACTGCACACAATGCTCCAAATGTGGCCTAATTAACATTTTGTAACAAAGAGTTCCAACTATTATAGTCAATGCTTGGCCTTCTTCACCACTCTTTGCCGCCACTTTCAGGAAACGATGTCCTTGTAACCCTTAGGTCTCTCTCTTCCACAATAGTCCCCAGGGCCCTGCCATTCGCTGCATATATCCTGCCCTTATTTTTCATGGCTGAGATAAATTCTATCTGCCAATCCTTTGCCCACATTTCGAGTTGACTTATATCCTGTTGCAATCTTAGGCAGCCATTTTCATTGTTCAGTATAATCACTAGAAAATGTTCCATACACTAAATAGGCAACAAATATTTTCAGTTTGATCGATGTGTGTGGGAGCAAACGGAAAGGTCGCACGGAGTTGGTGTTTAAAGTAATGGGGCGATTTATTAAAACAGGTGCGCACCAGCAGACCAGTCAAAGCTGATCTCCTGAGCATGACTTTGGTACAGGTTTTACAGTCTCAACTGATAAGATTGCACAGAAACTTGATCAACAGTAAACCTAATTTCTGATTACAGAATGGAGGTCACAGAAATACTTAATATAAAATATAAACTCAGTCTTGATTACAGAATAAAATAATTATTCACAAATCTAACTTAGTTGACAGTGGATACATTTTTCTGTTGCAATTAGTGCACACGACAACATAATTAATGAAGTTCCAGAAACTTGGATGTCTTCACTGCTGCAGTCCATGTGTTTACTTTTAGGCTTTCCAGTCCCTTGTCACCACATTAGCACAATGTCCATCGCTGTGTACCAGTTATTAGCCACACTATTCTTTCGCCTACAACAGTGTGGATTGCTTTTTCCCTGCTGAACTTAGTCATAGAGTGATACAGCATGGAAACAGGCCCTTCGGCCCAACTTGCCCACCGGCCAACATGTCCCAGCTACACTAGTCCCACCTGCCCATATTTGGTTCATATCCCTCCAAAATCTGTCCTATCCATGTACCTGTCTAACTGTTTTTTAAATGTCGGGATAGTCCCTGCCTCAACTACCTCCTCTGGCAGCTTGTTCCATACACCCACCACCCTTTGAGTGAACCTGCCTGAACTGGCGTGACTAAGTCATGAGTGCTTGGTTTAGCACTCCCATTTAGGAGAATATGAATTTCTAGACATCCATTTCTGTAATAAATTACTTAAATTCATATCTTAGAACTGGCGCAGCAGTAGAGTTGCTGCCTTACAACACCTGCAGCGCTGGAGACCCGGGTTCAATCCCGACTATGGCTACTGTCTGTACGGAGTTTGTACGTTCTCCCCATGACCATGTGGATTTTCTCCAAGATCTTCGTTTTCCTCCCACACTCCAAAGACGTACAGGTATGGCTTGGTGTATGTGTAAATTGTCCCTAGTGTGTGTAGGATAGCGTTAGTGTGTGGGAATCGCTGGTCGGTACGGACACGGTGGGCCGAAGGGCCTGTTTCCACGCTGTATCTCTAAACTAAACTAACCTTTGGCTACTTGCTTTATGGTTAGTGGATTAGTTTAGTTTCGGAGAGGAATTATATTTGCTGTTTTCTCAACCTCTGCAGTGGATTTTCTGGGTGTTTATATTCACATGCAGTGCTTCTGCTATCAGTTCCTTTATTGACTTTGCTACCCACAGCTACAATTGAATACGCCTTGACACTTATTATAGAGTCATTGAGTCACACAGTGTGGAAACAGGCCCATCGACCCAACTTGATCACATCAATTCAGCATTGCCCTATCTACATTAGTCATATTGTAGACCCATATTCCTCTGAACCTATCCTGACCTGTCTATATATATTATTTTGCATGACCTATCCCTTTCTAATACCAAGCTTGGTAATTATGCACCAACTAAATACTTAATAATTTAAGTATATGTTCATTTCATTTTTTCTTTATTTGTTTCCATATCTTTCCTAACTTGGGCATCTATATCTTAAAGTCAATTTTTCCTGTTCTTTGTACATTTCATTCATTTCCTATCTGCAGTTTTAATCTCGCCTGTTTTATTTATGCATAGCTTCTTCCATTTATCTCAGTTATTCTCACCACTAAAATTTCTCGAGGTGTAGTCACCTTGACTATAAATATTTCCCATTGATGTCCTACCCTCTGTCAATAGGTTTGTTTTTTGATTTATCATCCATAGTTTCATCCTAATTCCCTAATAGTTAGCTTTCTCCATCTACCACTTTGATCACCATCTAGATCTCAGACAATATCTTAAATCTTATTAAATAATGATCACTACTCGCTCATTTCTTTGTTCAAAGCCTGTGTTTATCTTATCGAGTTCTCATTTTTGAAGCTTTATTTATACAGTAATGTAAGATATTCCATAACAACATTTGTTCTTCCTCATATGCATAAAATAATTTGCTGGAAGGAGAGTCATTTTTTGTTTTATCATGGGCGAGGAATGATTTTTCTGTCTACAATTGAAATCATTTTATTTAAGTTTGTACTTGGTTGGGTCTCTGGAAATAATTGAATCAGCTCCACCGCTAGGTCATTATGTGCCACAGTCACTGATAGCCTTCTTGTTTTCGTCCAGGGAATATACTTTCCGACATGTCAACGTCTAAATCAAAGGAAAAATAATTACTTCTCAGCCCCATGATGGTTCATTGCAGAGGCACATTTATTTTTGAGCAAAGCAGCAACTATTTTTTCTGTAAACAATCAGGAAGAGAAAAAATGTTTCAACATAAAGAAAAACAAAGTTTGATGCCATTGAAATGAGGAACAGTCTAACTGGCAGCATCTTTACATTTGGCAGATAATTACTGATACTGGCCTTACCGATGAAGCTCTATGTGAATGAAAATTGGCAGTTCTCAGCCAGGTGCTTTCATATAAACATAGAAAATAGGTGCAGGAGTAGGCCATTTGCCCCTCCGAGCCAGCACTGCCATTCAATATGATCATGGCTATCATCCAAACTCAGTACCCCGTTCCTGCTTTCTCCCCATATCCTTTGATACCATTAGCCCTAAGAGCTACTAGACTAAGTCCCCCCAATGCAATATTCCATCTCTTCACCATTTCCAATATTGGGGGCCAGTGGGGGTGGGGGGGGGGGGGGACAACACTTTCTGGAGCGGTAGTATGGGTATTGTGGGTCAAAGGGACTGGTTTCCAGAGGGCTAGTATGGACATTGTGGGCTGAATGGATTCTTGGGCTGGCAGCTCAGTCACTCAGACCTGGTCGCTGGCAGCTCAGTCACTCAATCCTGGTAGGCTGGCAGCACAGTCACTCAGACCTGGTGGGCTGGAAACTCAATTACTCAGGGCTGGTGGGCTGGTGGGCTGGCAGTTCACTCACTCATGGCTATTGGGCTGGCAGTTCAATCACTCATGGCTGGTGGGCTGGCAGTTGATTGACTCACGGCTGGTGGGCTGGCAGTGGGCTGGCAATGCAATTTCATACCATTTCAAGCAGAGTGCAGGCCACCAAATTCAAATGCAATTTCATACTATTTCAAACACAGTGCAGGCCACCAAATTCAAATGCAATTTCATACCATTTCAAGCAGGGTGCAGGCCACCAAATTCAAATGCAATTTGATACCATTTCAAGCAGGGTGCAGGCCACCAAATTCAAATGCAATTTCATACCATTTGGGCTTTATAATCCTGGACTCCCGGAAGGGGCGTTACCTGATTGACAGGTGAGAGGACCAATCAGCTGATCTCAAGGTTTTTTAAACATTCATAACTTTTTTACTTTTCATCGATCGGAAAAATCCTAGGGGCTGCCTCAGCGGAGGAGGACTGTTAGTAAGGTGGCCAAAAATCACAGCGTTATATAGTAGTGTTATTTCTAAAATCAATATATAACACAAACAGAAAGTGGTCAAGATGAGACTTTTAGTTATATAGATATCTAACTCTCTCTTGAAATCATCCAATGAATTAGCCTCCACTGCCTTCTGTGGCAGAGAATTCCACATATTCACAACTCTCTGTGTGAAAAAGTTTTTCTTCGTCTTCAATCCTAAATGGTTTACCACATATTCTTAAACTGTGAGCCTTGGTTCTGGACTCCCCTAACATGGGGAACATTTTTCTTGCATCTCACCTATCCAATCCCTGAAGAATTGTATATGTTGCATATGTTTCAGAGAAGTTGAAGTAATTCTTGGCAGAATACATGTCAATTTGAAGAGGTAAAAGTGTGTCAGAGGCTGGTCTGTGAGCTGTAGTGTTGAGCAATAATGGGAAGGGAAAAAAGAATATGAATCCGGCATGTTGTCAGCGTGTGGGTTGGACAAAATCCAGCATGGGTTGTTTCAGGTGATCTTATAGAGGTGAATAAGATGATGAGAGGAATAGATAGGGGACATGCAAAGAGTCTTTCATCCATAATAGGGGAATCAAGAAACGGAGGACATAGGTTTGAGGTGAGGGGGGAAATATTTAATTGGAACCTGAGAGGCAAATTTTGTTACACAAAGGGTGGTGGGTGTATGGAACAAGCTGCCAGATGAGGTAGTTGAGACAGGTATTATCACAAAGTTTATAAACATGTGGACAGGTACATGGATAGGACATGTTTAGAGGGAAAGGGGCTAAACTCAGGCAGGTGGGACATGTAGATGGGACATGTTGGTGGGGGTGGGCAAACTGGACCGAAGGGCCTGTTTCCACATTGTATGACTCACAGATCTTTACAAGGATGTTGCCATGACAGGAGAGTCCGAGCTATAGTGAAAGGTTGAGTAGACTAGACTCTATTTCTTGGAGCACAGGAGGATGACAGGTGATCTTATAGAGGTGTATAACATCATGAGAGGAATAGATTAGGTAGATGTACAAAGTCTCTTGGCCAGAGTAGGGGAATCGAGGACCAGAGGACATAGGTTCAAGGTGAAGGGGAAAGATTTAATAGTAAGATTAAACGAGAACTTACCAGTTCGAAGTTTGATCGTTATTTTATGAGGAGTTACGATGAGGGATTACGTGAAGAACCCGCCTGGCGCTGGCAAACGGCATACTTCAAAGCAGCGGCATGAAAAACACAGAACACAAAATAGCCGAAGTAACATAGTAAGGCTCATAATAGACTTAGAACTACCAGATGATCATTTATTTTATGAGGGTGGGGAGTGGAGGGCACGTAATCCCTCATCGTAACTCCTCATAAAATAACGATCAAACTTCGAACTGGTAAGTTCTCGTTTAATCTTACTATTTTACTTCGGAGTCACGTGAGTGACTACGTGAAGAGTTTAAAGCTTTCTGTGTTTTTCGTGTCGTAGAATTTATTCCATACGACAGTACGGCTCATTAACACAATAACGAGCGAATAACACATTTTCCTCAAACATTGCCTCAAGTTATGTGATAAATAATTTTCACATTATAAAAAATGAAAATAATGCCCTTTCTATTGAAAAGCAAATTTATCACAAATGCCAATTGATATATGTTTTTTATGGCATGACAAAGCAACAATTATAGCGAACCGAACATTGCGTGTCTAAATCTGACACCATGACTGGTTCCTTTATTTTAACAGTAATCTACAGCCTCCTGCGGCCTTGCATCTTTGCTCGAGTGGCTCATCCTGTGCCATTCTTGTGAATGTATTTTCCTCATTAACAGAGTGATTTTCCACCTTCCAGTGTCTAGTTCCTACTAAATGTATCCAATTATTAACCATCTAGAAATACATTCCTCTATAACCATCAGTTTTACTGAACCCAAAGTGGTTTTTGTGTGTAACAAGCAGTCTCATTGCCACAGACTCTTACCTACTGCAACATTTTCATCAATGTTCACACATACACACACACACAACTTAAAGCCAGCAGGATGTGCTTATAGGTTTACCTTGGTTTCGTTTTCAGGTCTTCTTGGCGTGCTTTGTTTGGTAGATTCATAAACATATATGATAATGCAATTTGTATTCACATGCCATTATAACGTAACATTTGCAATGTTTGCACTCTTATATTGATACTAAAGTTATCAGAATTATTATTTTCAATGTTTAAGTTTTTTGAATCATAGATAGAGTTAAAGTCCATTTCTTAAGGCATTTCAAGATTTTTTATCTCCTGCCTTTATATTTTTTACAATTTTGGACAGATTATATATACATATACACACATATCTATATCTATATCTATATCTATATATATATATAATATATATATATACACACACACACATATATATATTTTATTAACATTTACATATATATCCCTTTCCATATTGGGATATTATGAATGCATCTGATAACTTCTTGGTTAATATATTGTCCGTTTATAAGACGGTAACACTCTGAGCCCTATAATTGGCTCTATCAATTAGATACTTAGAAAATGCAATCCACAAGGAATTCACATATATCTAAATGACAAAATAACTTTACTGTATATACAGACCTCCAATTTCTTATAACAAAATATAGTTATTTAGACTTATTTCCGCAAATTGCAGGTATAACATTTCTTTATACATAATTATTTTATTGATATATCGTAATATTGGTTTACATTCATAGACTTCTTTGACCATCAGCTGTTGAGATGGTCTAGTCAACCTGTAGATAGTCAAATTCATATTTTCACTTATGGAGGTTTTTGTACAACAATAAATTACTGCAGGGTTTCTCAACCTGGAGATCCCAGTGGGTGCAGCAGCATCCAAAGAAACAAAGGGAGACAGGCAACGACCTAGGTCGAGACCCCTTTTTTGACTTCAATAAATTGCTGCCATTATGAATCATCACTAGCAGTTCAAAATCACACAATATAAATGAGCCATAAAGGACCCATATTAGGCCACCAAAATGCCTCTGGCAGTGTCCTGCTACATATTCATCAGACACTGCCCTATTAAACAAAAATGAGGAACACAAAGAATCTTTTCCTCATGTAATTGGGAGAAAAGCATCCACCTTCACTGTTCTTAGATTACCCACAAGAATATTCGAAAGATCGGTGATTTAATCTGTATGCAATCAGATTAATCGTAAGTAATCCATATTAATGACAATATGTTTTTCTTCCCAAATTTGTTATCTTCCGATACCATTGTCTCTTCCTTAGAGATAAACAGGTGGACTAAACTTTAAAACATACCACATCTGTTTACTTAGATAATCCCATAATTGTTGTTTGACTTATCTTGTGACCCACAAGAAATATTTAAAATCAGTGATTTAATCTGTATACAACCAGATTAATCGTAAGTATGCAAAATAATGACAATATATTTTCCTCCCAAATTTGACCATATTTAACATATGCCACAGCCGTGGTATTGTTCATCTTGATACGACATGGACAGTTCCATAATAAAACAATCGATCTTTTTTATCCATAACTCCTTATACTTCAACAGTTAATATGAATGTTTGGAAAATTCTTAGGACAAACCATTTACGTTTGCCTGGTATAATTGTCTGCAGTCCGCTTAACAAAAAGCATATCAATTATTATTATAAGAATAGATAATATTCTTATCTTTACCCAAACATTTACAGAAGCTGTACATCATCTGTAACACTTGCTTCAGTTGTAATTTTATAGTTGAAGCAGCTTATGAACCTTTTTTACATTACTAATAATGATAACGTATCATTTGATATTTTGCATAAGCCTCTTCACAAGGCATACATATTCTATAAGCTTCTGTATTCCTTCTTTTGGAACTTTATTTATATTTTCCCCTAACCTAATGGAGGAACAAAGTATGTCAACAACAATAATACATATTTGTATCATGGAACAATTTTCCCCACTCTTATGGTGCTTAAATTACTTCTGAATTCAGAATAGTAATTTAAAAATATTTTATTAATGCCTGAGCATATGCTTTATGTAATGGGTCAAGTCCTACCTTCCACCAGGTTTGTAATGGCAGGCACTAATTTGCAGCTGCTCTTTATCTCTTCTAATTTAAATGTAATCGAGATAACCCATACCATGTACCTCATTAGTGCAAGTGCTGATCTTTTATCAGTATATTGTTCCTTCAGTGTTCAGTTTAACAAACTTGAACTGATTGATTGTTTCGACAAGTTTTAACTTGCACAGCTTGACCCACTTTAATTAATTTCAAGCACCTGTAATATTGATTAACACTTTGTTAATCACAACAGTTTTCCATGTTCTAGATGTTTCTATTTTCTTACACTGTGAAAGTGTAAATAATGATATTATTGTATGGTTTATACCATGAATCTTTACACTAAGGTAATTTTATAATATACATGTACGTTCCCCTTCTTTTTAAAATTTTCTTTTGAGTGCAAACCTGAAATCAGTTTTTCCCCTTATACAGGTGAACCAATCCTCCTTAGTTATATTAAGTTTTAACCATCATAATACACCTGTAATCCCCCATAATTGGAGATTTCATTACTTATTTTGTAACCAGATGTTTGCACCTCTTCAACGTACATCAAGCCTTCTTTTCCCCAATTATATAGGTTAAGATAAGGCTATGTTTGGATAATACCACTTCTGCCTTTATTTTGATCCATCATTAAATTTTTCATTGGATCATAGTTTTTTCACCGTAAGATAAAAGATCTTTGTCTTTGTTTTGATCCATAATCAAAATTTTTTTATTGGATCATAGTTTTCCTTCCCAAAGTTTAAAGATCAGTGGTCTGTTCTTTTGTAATTAATATCTTTGATTATCATAAGGCAGGTATTCTATAATAATCAGGAGTTTAATATATCCTGATTTGTATTAATCTGCAACCCTATGATGCAGATTCGGTAAATTATATATATATTTCTTCCTATTAAGCTCCACAACTAATGGCAATTTATTTTATATTGAAAGTATTACATATTTGCACCATTTTGAAACTTTGAAATTGTATTTCTTATATCTCATATATTTGAGACATGGATATTTATAAATGGATTAACCATTGATATTTAAATAAAACATAAAGTTTTATCGTATTCTTGAAGTTGGTGAGATACCATATAATTAATGTAGGCAGCTAGGTTTTTTCCATAGCCTCACCACTTCCTTTAGATATAGCAAAATCTTTTGCTATCTCAGGCACACCTGGCCTCACTTTTATTTGTATTTTATTTGTGGTGTGCATTCATAATTCACATCACCACTTGCAGGGTCTGTCTTTTGCAGCCCTGATCCACTTGGAATTATATCCAAAGAGACTTCCTCCACCCTATCCAGGGTCAGAGTTTTTATTTCTCAATTTGCCACATAGCCATATTTTGTATATTCAAGCCCCTCAGGGTCTTTTTTGGGGAACTGTTTGGGTACTGTGACCCTGGTCTTTAGTACATTCAAGACCCTCAGGGTCTTTTTTGGGGAACTGTTTGGGCACTGTGACCCTAGTCTCTTTTTATATTATGGAGTACTTTCTCCATATCGTGAATTTTATTAACTTTTTTAAAATACAGTCTTCCTGACTTTTAAAATATCCTGCCAAAATTGTGGAGCATTTAAACCTTTCTACCGTATTTTAAACGGTACCAGTATCGGAACCGGCCCCGTAATTAATCTCTCGTCCCGATCACTGGGTATTCTTTCCCCGGGACGTTCTATTCAAAACTCCGTTGTTTAAACAGAGTATTTCAATTTAGTTTAAACTTTATTTTGTTATTTAAACCTTTAAAACCCTGGTTTCCACCAGGCACGGAGTTTTTCCCCGTCCTAATATTTTTTCCACTGCACTTACCTGCCGGTCCGAACCTACCGCTGTCGAGGAGCTGTCTGTGCAGCTCCTGCTTCTGCCGTCAGCGTCGACGTAATGCCGTTTGCCAGCGCCAGGCGGGTTCTTCACGTAGTCACTCACGTGACTCCAAAGTAAAATAGGAATCTGAGGCGTAACTTTTTCACACAAATGGTGGTGGGTGTGTGGAACGAGCTGCCAGAGGAGGTAATTGAGGCAGGCACTATTGCAACGTTTAAAGGGCCTGTCCCACATTGCAATTTTTTTTGGCGACTGCCGGCATCATTGACTGACGTATTAGGGTTGCCAAAAGATTTTGAACAATTCAAAATCCAGCAGAGACAAATAAAATATTGCGACACTTGAGGAAACACCGCGTGTCAATACGTCATCACATCGCGTCACGCCGCTTCACCGCCTCACCACACGGCATTATGCCGCGACTTTTTCGGTGACCTGATAAGTCAATAAATTATGCCGGCAGTCACCGAAAAAATCGCCAAGTGGGACAGGCCCTTAAGAAACAGTTAGGCAGGTACATGGATATGTCAGGTTTGGAGGGTTTATGTCCCAAAAGCGGGCAGGTGGCTGAGACATGCTAGCTGATGGTGGGCAAGTTGGGCCAAAGAGCCTGTTCCACACTGTGTCACTCTTAATCTGTGACACTAAGACCATTGTACTGTTATCCATTGACAACTGGGGAGATCTGATCTTGGACTTGAAGCAGATTGTTAGTCCAGTAGGAGATAGAAGCATATTTTGTGAAGCATAATTGCTTCAAGTTCCAGCTTTTCTGTTTCTCCTGGTTACAGATGATTCTGGAAAGGTTGTTACCTGCTGGTTTTCCTCTTCTTGGTTGTCCTCAGATGTTGGCTTTCCTGCACCTTAGAAAACTGTGTCTCAACCATTAAATCTGACGGCACGGTGGCAAAGCAGTAGAGTTGCTGCCTTACGGCACCGGAGACCTGGGTTCAACCCTGACTATGGGCATTATCTGTATGAAGTTTGTGCGTTCTCCCTGTGATCACATGGGGTTTCTCTGGTGTCCTCCCACATTCCAAAGACCGACAAGTTTGTAGGTTAATTGACTTTGCTAAAGATTGTAAATTGTTCCTAATGTGTAGGATAGTGCTGGTGTACGAGGATCAATGGTCGGCGTGAACTCGGTTGGCCGAAGCACCTATTTTCGCACTGTATCCCTAAACTAATCTAAACTAAAGTCATAGGAGCAGAATTAGGCCATTCAGCCCATCAAGTTTATTCCATCATTCAATCATGGCTCATCTATCATTCCCTCTCAACCCCATTCTCCTGCCTTCTCCCTGTATCCTTTGACACCCGTACTGATTAAGTGCTTGTCAATCTCCCCTTTAATCATCCCCATTGACTTTGCCTCCACAGCAATATGTGGCAATGAATTCCACGGAATCACCACCCTTTCGCTCAATACATTTCTCTTCATCTCCTACTTAAAGGTATGTCCTTTTATTCCGAGGCTGTGTTCTTGATTCCTGGACCCCCCCCACTAGTGTGATGAACATAAAATTGATTTTATCACAAAGTCAAAATATGTTACTTTAGTTATCATGGTGTTGGATTTTTCGCACTTCAATTGTACAGTTTTTGAATCTTTCTTTTATCCAAATTAGGATAGTATCACATTCAGAGACAGGTAAGGCAGATTAATTAAACTGATTTCTGGGTGGAAATTCCTAACGTCGAGAAGAAATACTCCTAATTTTTGGAAACAATCAACATTCCTAAAAAAGTTCACGTTCACAAGTTTTTTGGGGTAGAATTAGGCCATTCGGCCCATAGCGTCGACTCTGCCATTCAATCATGGGTGATATCTGCATCCTAATCCCATTTTTCTGCCTTCTCTCTATATCCATTGACACCTTTTCTAATTAGAATTTGTCTATCTCTGCCTTAAAATATGCCTCCACAGTCCTCTGTGGCAATGAGTTCCACAGATTAACTCCCCTCTGACTAAACAAGTTCCTCCTCATCTCCTTTGTAAAAAAGCACCCTTTAATTCTGAGGCTATGACCTCTGGTGGAAACATCCTTTTCACATCCACTCTATCTATGCCTTTCATTATTCTGAAAATAATGTAAAGTTGACAGTAAAATGGAGGCAGTAAAAGAAAATAGTAAGATTAAATGAGAACTTACCAAGTTTGAAGTTTGATCTTTATTTTATGAGGAGTTACGTTGAGGGACTACGCGAAGAACCCCGATCGCCCGCAGTGCGTGTCAATCTTCAAAGCAGCGGTGTGAAATCACAGACAACAATAATTGAAGTAACATAGTAAGAATAGAGAAGGCTAGAACTACCAGATGATCTTTATGAGGGCTGGGAGCAGAGGGCACGTAGTCCCTCAACGTAACTCCTCATAAAATAAAGATCAAACTTCAAACTTGGTAAGTTCTCGTTTAATCTTACTATTTTACTTCGGAGTCACGTGAGTGACTATATGAAGATTTCAAAGCTCTATTATTTTATGCCATGAGAAACGAGTCTGCACAGCCACAACGGCTTCATTGACAAATGAGGGAAAAAATATTCATAATACATAGTCATGATATAGATTTAAACATGCTGATGTTATTAATGAAGTGATAATTATAATCCCACCTTTCACTCTGATGGAAAACTGTAATCAAATGAAAATAGGGTTGACAAATACCCCTGGTCTAGTAATGGGTTATTCTAAATGTTTGAATTTGTTCGCTTGACCATGCTGCAAGTGTTAGGACATGGTCCAACGGTACATAAAACCCTTGCTGCTGATGGACCCTAGAAGCCCTGATGGAGTGAGATCTAGAATCAGTATCTACTCCTACATAAATCAAAGTCCATTATATCCTCTGGAAGTGACCTGAACAGATACGTTCTTATAAGTTTTCGTGACTAACAACATAGCTAGTTCAGAGCCTCAAAGACTCTCAGTGACCTTAACGTATTGTTATATATATGTGTCCTCACTTTACCAAAAGGCCCTGGGTATGCCTTTAACTATTTTGAGATCTGACACCCCTTCTGCACTGCTTAAGTGAATTATAAGCATAAATATTATATATTATTGTTTACAGACGTAACCATCTTGTTCCGTCGCAACTATGTAGTGACTAAACCTGTTGCGTTAAACCAGTGCCAGGAGGATAACCACCTTATGAGATCCGGCAAAACTAAGGATGTCGCTGGACCCCCCTGGTGAAATAGTGCTCACACAATGTTGACATCCCATACTGCATTGTATTTGTCCTAGTACATTGTCTTAAAGATATGCTTACCAACTTGATAACCAGGATGAACCCGACAGAGTGGGTCTTATTTGCTGCAACCAATACAATGAGAAGGCATGTTGGCACAGTTAATGGGCATACAACGCAATTATTGACAAAGATCATTTAAAATGAACTCCAAAACATCAGTAATATGTACTGTCTTCAATGCAACATGAACATTCAACAAACGCTTTCCATCACCTGGAAAAGAAAGTCCTGCTTTTTAGTGCTATGTAACAACCCAAGCCATAGAGCAGTCTATTGAATCTGCAGAACATAATTTGATTTTAACATGCAACGGCTGATTTCTCAAGCCACAAATTACGTTCAAAATAACCATTTAAGGTTATATTACTATTCCAGACAACCGGCAATCAAAGTTGCATAGGCCAATCACACAATAGGAACCTAAACGGCTCTTAATGACTTTATTTGAAGCCCCGGTTAATGAAGCAAAACGGAGGAAGACACAAAAGACCTTCCTTCTCCTTGTAGCGAGAATGTATCTTTCGCCACTGTTATGCCACATATTTTGCAACCTGCGAATAAGCATGAAACAAAAATATCCATATTCGGAGTTCCATTGAACCAGAATTTCATAAATACGGTGTGATTCAACACCCATTCTGTGTTGTCATTGACCTATACCTGATGTTACTCCAGTGGAAACAAGATTTTGCAACCATAACAGGATTCTTTACTTGATTACACCCACGTGACTAACATATGCCACCATTATAATGTGTCGACATGGAGTTGAGCATGCAGATATGCTCATTCACTCAATTACTCATAACCCATAAAATGCCCGTAGGGTCTATAGATATTTAATACCAATAAATGAAGAATTGGCAACTCATGCCAATATCCTCCAAACCAGAGATCATATTTGCAATTTCCCATTCTTAGGCCATTAGCAACATTTTGCAATATAATGAGTTATTTACTGATTGAACTACTGGAACAATGCTGATCAATGTCTATCCATTATTGCGACTGGCAGCTTCAGCTGATAATAGCAAAAGTGTGTCAACCATGACCTATATGGCACTTTAGAGTTCTCCATTTAGCATGATTTCAATTCTCCCACTTGCACAACTGAACCACATCTACTATATTGCCAATTAGTCTCAATGAATAAACTGCTGCATTATAACAACAAAGCTGTAACAGGCTTCTATTGTCTACAATCTGTTGCCTACGACGGAGTCATAAGCCAATTGATAACTCAATGTAAATTGTAATGGCCTGATAGAGTGTGTGGAACCTCTGGCCAGCTTTTATGCTGCTACCAGCTTCAGTGAACCGCTTACTTTCATCCTCCAGGATTTGCCTGTTGAATAGGTCTTACCTGACGACCAGATTCGGCGGCTGGCTCTAATGTCCCCCTGATAGCGGTGTTCACTGCACATGTGTTGTGATGGCAAATCATGCTGTCAGTAATGATCCCTGACACATACCCTTCATCCCTTTGGTTATGTTCACGGCTCTACCATCGGACTCGGCATGCTCTCCTCCTCCATGAGGAAAGCATTAAACAGCCCTACTACAAGGCGCTGCTGGCGCGGCCTCTCCAATTAGCCGACGCTGTCATGGACCCGGCGTCAGACTAATACTGACCCGTTGGCTTTCATCCCTTGGGGTATGCTGCTCTGCAACACCTCCAATATGTCTATTTGATAACAACTTAATTTTAATTGAATAGAGGAGCCCAATTTCTCAAACATGGTTTGAGACCGAAAACATTGGATTTTATCAAAATACAGCGTTAGTATTATCATCCAGACTTAACAAATGTTTTGGAACTCTGATTAGTCTTCTTTGAATGCTTTATTGTCATTATACTACTGTATTATATTTCCTCATCAAAGCAATGCCTCCTCCAAATATCTCCAATGATCACTGTAAATGGGCACACCCTATGTAACCAGTTGTTAATCAGCCATATTTCATAATGAACAGGCCACGCCTGTCATCCTTCGCATCTGCCTTGAACGGCAACTCTGGCCCGATTCCCGAGCCTGTCTTGTAAGACAACCTGACCATAATAATGAACCTGTCTGCTAATTCTAATTTGTCTAAAGCAATTCTAGCCATAATTCTGACCTATCTCGAAAGACAACGAGGGAAAACATTAATTCCAGCAGCCCTTCTACAAATTGCTGTTGCTGCCTCCATTAACCAGCCCTGCTACAAGGTGCTGCTAGCGTGGCTCTTCGATATGCCGGTGCTGCCATAGCCTCGGCCTCTACATAAAACAGCCCTGTTACATGGCGCTGCTGGTGTGGCCTCTCCCATAGGCCGGCACTGCCATCGACTCAGTATCCCATAAAGCAGCCCTGTACAATAGGTGCTGCTGGCTCGGGCTCACCCATATGCTTGGCATTGCCATAGATTCGGCATCCCATCAAGCAGCCCTGTGCAATAGGTGCTGCTGACTCGGGCTCACCCATATGCCTGGCATTGCCATAGATTCGGCATTCCATAAAGCAGCCCTGTGGAATAAGTGCTGCTAGCTCAGGCTTACCTATATGCCCAGCACTGTCACAACTCCTATGGTTGTAGTATATAGATGGAGCCTCCTCTCCACAAGGGCTCCATCCTGGTCAACCAAAATTGTTTACATTACCCGGAGAGGAACCCTCCCGGCATCAGGGCTGACCATATTGGTCGGTTTACCCCCTATCCTAGAACTACTGCAGTCTGGACACTGCAATGCTGCTGGGTTTCCCCTCCCCGGGAAACCCTAGTGTCTGCGCGCCTTACCAAGGGGAACCCCCCCCCCCCCCCCCACCCCCCCATGGCACCCGGGCTGACCGCTCTGGTCAGCTACAGCCCCATATCGTGGGCCACTGCGGTCTAAGAACCGCACTTCTGCTGAAGTTCCCCTCCCCGGGAACCCAGCGTCCAGAAGTCACTGACCGTTTTGTCAGTGACTGAACTTCACGAGCCCGACATTTCTACAGCTACCCGCTTCCGCGGTAGGACCGGGGTTTCCCCACAGACCGCAGCTGGTTCCCTCATCGGCACCTGCGCAGCATCCGGCAGGAACCTCTGTGGAAGAAAGGGTTCCTGCAGGACATCAAAAACAGGTAAAAAATACTTACCTGGAGTTTAAACTTACCGCTGGCAGCGAGCAATGTGCCTGCCAGACCGGTGCTTCGCCAAACGCGTGCATCGTAATGGACGCGCACTGCGGGTGATTGGGGTTCTTCACGTAGGCACTCACGTGACTCTGAAGTAAAATGTAAATTTTGGCTGTGTTCTGAAACGAAGTATCCTAAATCTCAGAATAAAGAATGGCTATTTAGGATTGAGCTGAAGATAAATGTCTTCATTTCAGAATCTTTGGAATTGAGAAGACAATGGCTGCACACCAATTAAGCTTTTCAAGGCAGAAATCAATAAATAACTGG
This sequence comes from Okamejei kenojei, assembly GCA_035221665.1. Lineage (NCBI taxonomy): Eukaryota > Metazoa > Chordata > Chondrichthyes > Rajiformes > Rajidae > Okamejei > Okamejei kenojei. The sequence continues at coordinate 40,427,097 of CM069133.1, forward strand.
TATCACTGATTGTTCCTGGAGCTTGGTTTGTTAACTGGACTTTTAAACGTAAATCTGTGCCTTATACACTGTTGACTTCTAATGATGTACTACGGAAAGTTCAGCATTATCCATACTAAATACTGTTCACTAATGAATGATACACAGTACAACACAAACACATGATCTTAATAACAATATAAAATGCTTCTCGTTCTGACAATGGTGTATTCAATTGGGTGGCAGGAGAAGTGATGGGTATGGAGATTGGACAGGAATGTGGATACAAGATAAATGTTGAGCCCATGTCTCATTTAAAGATAGAACAACACCAAAGGTCAAGTTGCTCACTCCTCCCATTACTTCTAATAATTATTACAGATGGCTTTGCGAAAAAAAGCTGGATGATTGTACCTGTTTGTTACTGACTCGAAAGTTGCAAGGTTAAGTAAAGATAGGCATAATTGAATACCGATTAGCAAAACAATGCTTTAGGAATCCTGGAATTATTCAGACATTATGCAAAGGAAGTCACCAGGCCCCGAGCAGATAATATAAGATGTGATGCAATTAATATGTAGTTGGTGTCGTTTCTCTTGTTTCCTTTTTCCTTTCGTCTTCATCGCTCGACTGGTTTAAGGCAGTGAGCTTGCCTATGTGAAGCTGCAGGGGTAGTTGTTTTTTAATGTGCATCGTTAACAAATTATTTACATTGCTGTACTCAAAAGTTTGTTATTGGCATTAAACAGTTTCTGAAGTGTTAAAGGCTCACGTATGACGGATATGATGAATAGGTAAAGACAGATAAGGTTCAGTCCATCTTTGGAAGACACAGTTCTGCAGTCACGTTTGAACATTCACTCATGACAACAGTTGGGTGGTTTCTGAAATTTCTGCTCCATTTGCTTTTATGAACCAACTGTGGTATTATGAATAAAACAAATTGCTGAGAATAGTGATTAGGTTAGGTATATTTTCAGAAGAGTTAATAGACTGGATTGAGCTGATGGGACTCTGATGGTACCAGAGGACACTAACATTAGCTGCAGTGCATGTGACAACATTTTACAGTGCATCTGAACTTAGAATATACAACAGTACAGTGCAAGAACAGGCCTTTCGGCTCACAATGTCTGTGCCGAACATACAAAGGATACAAAGGACATTTATTATCACATACACCAATTGGTGTAATGAAATTTGACTTGCCATTTGCAGCACACTAATCAAAATAAGACACAACATTAAATAATTTAACAATAAAAAATAAAAACATCCCCCCACAATGGTTCCCACTGTGAGGGAAGGCAGCAAAGTCCAGTCCTATCCTCTGTTCACCCATGGTCGGGCCTATTGAGGCCGCCGCAGTCGCCGCTACGGCAGCCCTGAGAACATGATGCCAAGATCATCACTTATCTACCTGCACATCACTCATATCCCTCCATGCCCTGCCTATCCAAAAATATTTTTTATGTCACTAATGTACTGTATCTGCATCAACCATTACCTCCAGCAACACATGCAGGGTGTCATGGTTTTATGGGGAGAAGGCAGGAGAATGGGATTGAGAGGGAAAGGTAGGGGAAATGTGTGGGGCTACAATTGAATGGCGGAGTAGACTTGATGGACCTAATTCTGGCGTAATTCTGTTCCTATCACCGTTGAACTTATAGATGGATACAAAAAGCTTGAGTAACTTAGTGTACCGCTGGAGAGAAGGAATGGGTAACGTTTCGGGTCAAGACCTTTGTCTGACCCGAAAGGTCATCCATTCCTTCTCTCCAGAGATGCTGCCTGCCCCACTGAGTTACTCCAACTTTTTGTGTCTACCTTCGACTGAAACCAGCATCTGCAGTTCCTTCCTACACTTGTGAACTAATGTTCCAGGCACTCTTCACCTTCGGTGTAAAACAACTTGCCCCTCACATCTCCCGTAAATTTTACCCCTCTCACCTTAAAGCTATGCCCTCTACTATTTGATTTTGTTTCATCCTGGAAAAAAAAAGATTCTGACCCTGGCTCTGCCCCAGGGAAGATTCTAGTTGTACTGAGCTTCCAGACTTTAGATCCAACACAGCCCCTTCATTTAAAAACAAAGGTGCATTTATCTATGTAGCATTTTTATTAATAAAGGGAATAATACAAACAGTTACCAAAATCTTCTTGTTAAATATTTTTATTAGACGTAAGTACATATTAAAAGAGTATACTTGGCACATACATTTCTAATATTATTAATATTAACAATTATGTCTTATTTGTATTTCTATACATTTTTTTTATTGCAGATAGGAAAAAATAGAGAAAAATAAAGTAAAAATAGAAAATCAAAAAAAAAATGAGTGGAGTATTAAACAGGTTATCCATCATTGGAGATATATCCATGATTTGTTATATATGATTCTTCATCCATTCCTTTATTCAGGCTTCAGTCAGGCTCTCGCACCGAGACCCTTTTTGACCCTTTAAATATTCAATAAATGGAGACCATATTCCTCTGAAAAGATCCAACTTGTCCAGTAGGGCAAGCCTTAATCTCTCCAGATGAAGTGTCTCCGACATTCCTGTAATCCACATTTTGGTTGTGGGGGATGTAGGGCCTTTCCAGAATTTCAATATTAATTTTTTCCCAATTATTAAACTGTAATCAATAAAAATTATTTGATTTGTTGTTATTAGTTGATCTGTTTATAATATCCCAATATTATTCATTTTGAGTCAGGGATCAGATTTATATTAACATTCGAAATTATCTAAAATATTTTTGTCCAAAATTTAGTAATTTTTATACAATTTGTAAATGAATGTGTTAAGTTAGCTTCTTAGTGCTGACATTTATCACATATGGCAGATACATTTGAAAAAATACTATGTACTTTGGATTTTGAATAATGTAATCTATGTAATATTTTAAATTGTATAAGAGAGTGTCTAGCATTTAATGTACAATGGTGTATATGTTGTAAACTTTCATCCCATACTTCTGGTCTGATTAATTGACCTAATTCGTTTTCCCATGATTGTCTATATATTTCTGTCATTGGAACATCGTTTTCCAATAAAATGTTATAAATATATGATATCAATTTTTCTGTGTTCGTGAGTTTATTTAGACATTCATCTAAAATTTCTGTCTTTCTATTTCTGATTTCTTGTGTGTTTGCTTTTACATAGTCTCTAATTTGTAAATATTTAAAGTAATCTTTTGAATGTAATCCATAAATTTGTTGTAATTCTTGAAATAACATGAAGGAGTTTTCCCTATAGAGATCGCCCATCTTATTAATTTCATAGTTTTTCCACTGTAAATAACCTTTGTCCATGATTGAAGGTTTAAATGTAACGTTATTTACAATGGTTAGGGCTATTGGTATACATTTCAATTTTAATGTTTTCTTTATTTGTTTCCAGATACGTATCCCACTTTCTATTATAGGATTTTCACTATAGATTTTCTGACCTAGTTTAATATTAGCGAATAAAATCGAGCTAATTTCAAAAGGCGAACAATCTTCTTTTTCCATTTTTAACCAGATTGGTTATTTATCTGTCTTTACTAACCAAAAATTCATATTTTTAATATTAACTGCCCAGTAATAAAACATAAAGTTTGGCAGTGCTAGACCTCCATTTATTTTTGATTTACATAAATGTTTTTTATTTATTCTATGGCTCTTATAATCCCAGATAAAGTTGGTGACTATAGAATCAACTTTCTTAAAGACATTTTTAGGAAGATATATCGGAATCAATTGGAAGAGATATAGTAATTGCGGGAGAAAAATCATTTTTATTGCATTAATTCTACCTAGCATTGAAATAGGTAATGTTTTCCAATATAAAATATTCTTATTTAATTTATTCAATAAAAGTGGAAAATTGGATTTAAATAAAGAATCAAATCTTTTTGTTACATAAATTCCAAGATATTTCTTTTTTTTTTTGCAATCTTAAAAGGAAATTGTTGTAGTATATGTAAGTTATTTGCCATTATTGACATAAGCACTTTTATTCCAATTAATACTGTATCCTGAAAATAATCCAAATTCAGTTATTAATTTTAGTAAATTTGGAATATTAATTTCCGGCTATGTAATACAAAGTAATGCATCATCCGCATATAAGGAGATTTTATTTTCAGTATCTCTGGTGTCATACCCATATATTTCAGGATGTAATCTCACACGTTGAGCTAATGGTTCTATTGCAGGTGCAAACAATAGCGGGGATAAAGGACAACCTTGTCTGCAGCCTCGGAATAAATTAAATTTTGTTGATAGCATTTGATTTGTTAGTATTCTGGCTGTTGGATTAGTGTATAATAATTTGACCCAAGCAATAAACCTCTCTCCCAACAAAAGTTTCCATAACCGAAAACAAGTAAGACCAATCCACCTGGTCAAAGGCTTTCTCAGCATCTAACGATATAATTACTAGGTCTTTATTAATACCTCTTTTCAAATATATAATATTGAATAATCGTCTCAGATTATATGAGGAATATCGTTTTGGTATAAATCCTGTTTGATCCGGGTGAATTAATTTATTAATAACTGTGTTTAGTCTTTGTGCTAATATTTTGTTTAGCATCTTTTGATCAGTATTTAAAAGAGCTATAGCTCTATGTCATCCTGGGTCATCCAGATCTTTGTCTATTTTAGGTATAAGTGTTATAATAGATTCATTTAATGCTTCTGGTAGTTTCTGGTGGGTATAAATGTATTCATAGAGTATCTTCAAACGTGGTGCAATCAGATCATAAAATGTTTTATAAAATTCCGAGCCAATACCACCCCTGGTCCCGGTGTTTTACCATTTTTTAATGATCTGATAGATTCTTCGATTTCTTTTACTGATATTTCAGCATTTAGTGATTTTCTATTTTGTGAATCCAACCCATTCAGATTACATTTTTTTTAAATGCTTCTATTCCTATCTTGTTTTCCGTCATTGTAGCTGAATATATTTTTTTATAATATTGCAAAAATCTCTCATTAATATCTTTGGGTTGTACTAATGGTTTGCCATTGTATGATTTAATCATATGGATTATTTTTTCTCCCTCCATTTTCCAAGCCAATGGCGAGCCAATATTTTTTGAGGTTTATCTCCAAATTCAAATTGTAATTGTTTAGTATATTGATAGAGTTTTACAACTTGATCTGAGTATATTTTATTTAATTTATGTTTCAGTGCAGTGCAGAAGTTACCAAAATCTTCTGCTGGGGAATTTAGTTTAGTTTAGAGATACAGTACGGAAACAGGCCCTTCAGGCCATCGAGTCCGTGCCAAACAGCGATCATCACACACTAATAGCACTGTCCCACTGTACGAGTTCATTCAAGAGTTCTCCAGAGTTTGCCCTGATTCAAACTCGGAGATTTACGGTAATGGCACTCATGAACATTTTTCAACATGTTGAAAAATCTTCACGAGTCTTCCAGAGCTTACTGCACTTCCCGAGTACCTGCCGTTAGTGTTACGGGTCACTAAGTGATGTCCCCGAGCTCCGACGTACCCGCTACGTACATTCTACATGATTCCACGAGTTTGATTTCTTTTGAACTCGGAAGAGCTGTTGAATTATCTCGTACAGCGGGACAAGGCTTTAACACTACTCTACACACACTAGGGGCAATTTACATTTATACCAAGCCAATTAACCTACAAACCTGTACATCTTTGTAGTGTGGGAGGAAATTAAAGATTTTGGAGAAACCCCACGCAGGTCATGGGGAGAACGTACAAACTCCGTACAGACACCACCCGTATTCTGGATCGAACCCGGGTCTCTGATGCTGCAAGTGATGTAAGGCAGCAACTCTACCGCTGCACCACCATGCGGCCCTTAAAAGAAAATTACAAAAAAAAAATTCTCTTAACTTTGAAGAAATACTTATGCTAGAAATTGGACGCTGGCATTTTTTGGTGAACTAACCTGTGATGCGTTTGGTATTAAGAGCCAAATGATAAATGCATGAACATAGAACAGTACAGCACAAGGAGAAGGTATTTCAGCCCACAATGTTCATGCTGAGAAAGTTGGGTTGATCCCGTTTGGAACAATCCCATGGTGGTTTGTAGCTGGGATTGTACATCTTCAATTGGTAGTTGCCCCAAAAGCTTGCAAATGTGGATTTCCCAACCCACTAGAGACAATTTACAGTATAATTATACCAAAATCAATTAATCTATAAACCTGTATGTGTTTGGTGTGGGGGAGGTAGCCGGAGCACCTGGAGAAAACCTATGTGGTCACAGGGAGAATGTACAAACTCCGTAGAGACAGCACCCATGATCAGGATAGAACCTGAGTATCTCTGCTGCTGTAAGGCAGTGACTCTACCGCTGCGCCACTCTACTGCTGCGCCACTGTGCCACCCCTCTATTTAAGCAGAATGAGTATTGTTAGCTTGTCTCCACTGCTATTAAAATTCAATCAATGTAACATCAAGAAAGAGGGCCAGAAAAAATTGTAATTGAGTTACGGAAAAGCTCACACTCCATAACTAGCTCTGCCTCCGTCCAATGTGTTCTGATACATTGGCAAGGAATGGGAAATAATTACAAGGCAAAAATTAAATTGTAACAATGATTGAAACACTTGAAAGCACTTGAAACCCAAGAGAGCAAATAAAGGCATGGAATTGAATTAACAAAATATCTAAATTCATTGACACCTTCCCTTAAGCAGAGGTATAGAAAGACATATGCAGAATTAAATCAGCAGTTTGGAAAATGGTCACCATGGTCCAACCCACAAAAGAAAAACATAATTTATCTATCGAGCTTCATAGGATTTTAAACCTTAAGGGATTATACAAACAATAACTAAAATCTGCAGCTGGGGAATTTAGTTTAGTTTAGTTTAGTTTAGAGATACAGCACGGAAACAGGCACTTCGATCCACCGAGTCCGTGCCGACCAGTAATCCCCGCACATTAACATTACCCTACCCACACTAGGGACAATTTACATTTATACCAAGCCAATGAACCTACAAACCTTTGGAGTGTGGGGTATAATCCTAGAGGGATTATATATGGGAAGAAGGGACAAGGGGAGGATTATGAAGTTACCTAAAATTGGAGAATTCACTGTTCAAATTTCAGCACCGTATTTTCAGGAAAGTTTACAGTTGGATCCACACTTATCTTCCAACACCCTGGGTACGATAAGAAGGGTAAGTGTCTATTGATTCACATACTTAGTTAATGATGTTTCTTGCATTTACTGGCAATGGACTTTGAAGTGTTGTGGTTTTGTTATTATTTTGATTTTGGTTTTGATTTTTTAATTATTTTCATGGCTTTTAAACGTTCATACTTTGCAAGAACCCATCAAGTCTACTTCGCCATTGAATCATGGCCGATCTATCTTTCCCTCTCAACCCAATTCTCTTACCTTCCCCCCATAACCACTGACACCCTGACATGTTTTTGTATATCAGAAGGATTTGGAAGCACTGCACCCTTTTGACAGCTTACTAAGCCTTGGGGGCAAGGCAAAGACAACTGCCAGCCTTGGGGATGTGCTTGAAGCAAATGTAATTTCATTCACTTGCTTTGTGGTTTGACGTGTGATCTGCCTCCCCTCCCAGTATTAGATTGTTCAAGAGCCTGCCACCCAGTAGCTCCACCATTTTGGATAAGCAGGGTGCTTATCAACAGTTCGACATGGGCAGATTCTTGTTAGCAATAAAGAGTTTTCCACCTTTTCTGACTATTATGATACGCTAATGTATTGGTTCAAACATTTAGTGAGAAATCCCTCTGTGAAGGAAAAATCCTAGAATTTCTGGCCGCAGTTGATTCTACCTCTACAACAATGAATTCAAATACAACAATGGGTGGCACGGTGGCGCAGCGGTAGAGTTGCTGCCTTACAGTGTTTCCAGCACCAGAGACTCAGGTTCAATCCCGACTACAGGTGCTATCCGTATGGAGTTTGTATTTTCTCCCCATGACTGTGGGAGTAGGGACTGCGAGATCTTCAGTTTATTCCCACACTCCAATAACATACAAATATGTAAGTTAATTGGCTTGGTGTATGTGTAAATTGTCCCTAGTGTGTGTAGGATAGTGTTAATGTGCAGGGAGCGCTGGTCGGTGTGGACCCGATGGGCCGAAGGGCCTGTTTCCACACTGTATCTCTAAAACTAAAACTACATCTTAACGTCAGGGATTGCTGCCAAAGTTACCAGCAAGGCTGGCAATATATCTGTAGATTGGTTATTTCCTACTAACCAATTGCAGTGCTTGTTAGTAGTTGCTCCGCCCAATATGGATTTATATTACCAAGAGCTTGCTTACGTAATTCAGTCTGAGTAGTTGTTAGGCACTGTAACGTTCTGCAGATCAATGCTGTAAGTGACTTTAATAAATATGTGTTGTATTTTGATGTGTATATGACTCCACTCATTACATGGTGTCAAGAAGTGAGTCTTACCTACTCCGTTCATGTTTATTGGGTTGTTTATTTTTACATTTGTTTTATGTGCGTGTTATCTCTATCATGGCAAACTCGTCTCGCCGTCCTAGTCCTCTGATCTTTGACTCCCACATTGCTAAAAGCTGGCGCCTTTTTGAGCGTGACTACATTCAGATCCTCCAGATGTACGTGTTTCCGTGCTACTAAACCTGGCTGGTCCTGAGACAATGAAACGTGCAGACCGTTTTACTTTTGAGCTTGCTGTTTTAGACGCAAACGGAAAAATCCTAGTGCCTGAAGAAACTATTGATGACCCTGCTGTCCTACTTGCAAAGTTTAGACAGCTGCGTGACCTCCCCTCGAACTCTGTTATCGAACGTACCAGGTTTTTTGCTCGTACGCAACAAGTTGGCGAGCCGATAGAATGTTTTAGTAGCAATTTGAAACTCATGGCTTCCTGCTGTAATTTTTAAGATTTATGCGATGAACTGAACTGCGCCAAACTTTTTGGAGGTATGCTTAATGACAAGATGATAGACAAATTGCTTTGTAATACTGAATTGACTCTTAATCAAGCCGAATATGCCTGTCGGATTGCTGAGATAATGTCTTCTCACAATAAATCTGTGACCCCTGGGCTGCGCTCCCAGTACAGTGTTAACCTTACAGACATCACCTGTCATAACAAGCATCCACAGCCTTCCCTTGCTTGGCAGCAGCGAAGGCCTGCTGCTCGATATCCTAATTGTAACTATTCTCATGCTCCGGGTCGGATTGTGTATTGCTTATGGTAAAATTTGCCAATTCTGCAAGAAATTCAACCACTTTGCAAAATGTTGCTGTTCCTGTGTGACTCGATCCATCTCAAGGCCGAATTTGTACCTGTTACAACATGAGTCTGCTGATAACGAAAGCCGAGAGCTTGAGGTGCCACCCTCCGCTCAGCTCTCTGAAAATGAAGATAACAGTTCAAGTTTTATATCATCAAGGGGGATTCTGAAACTCTGCTTGACATCAGCACATGCCACGATCTAGGCCTTGTATACTTTAGCCGCACTGGCCATCAACTCTTTCTCGCTCTTTCTCAGCAAATACTCTCTCAATACAGAGAACTATTTAATGGTGAGCTGGGCAAGCTGCCCCTCAAGTACAACATCGCCATTGATCCCAACATTACTCCTGTGGTTCGAACACCACATTGTGTTCCGCATGCCATGCGTGACAGCATACACAATGAACTCCCTGAGTGGTCTCCCTGGGTGTCATTGCTGAAGTTACTGACCCATCTGACTGGGTTTCCACCATGATGGTTGCGATGAAAAAAACAAGGAGGAAATCAATATCTGCATAAACCCCAGGGAGCTCAACACAGCTATTAAATGCCCGCACTACCCTATGCGAAAGGTAGAGGAAGTTGCCACTCAAATAGGCAACGCATCAGTGTTCTCTGTTCTGGATGCCAAAAGTTCATTTTGGCAGATTCCACTGGACCCAGACTTGTCCAACCTTACTACATTTGGCACTCCCTTCGGCCGTTACAAATTCCTGAGAATGCCCTTTGGCATCAACACTGCCAGCGAGGTTTTCCAGCGCACGATGGAACAACTGTTTGCGGGGTATCACTGCGCCATTATTTTTTATGACATTCTTGTTTACGGGCGCGATTTAGCTGAGCATGATGCTAATCTGAAGAAAGTGCTGGATCGTGCCAAAGACATCCAGCTCAAACTCAATCCCCTGAAGTGCAAGTTTCGGGTCCCAGAAATTACCTATGTTGGACATGTGTTCACGAGTGATGGTCTCAGACCAGACCCATTGAAGACCACTGCTATCAACAAAATGGCAGCTCCTACTGACGTTACAACTACAAAGATTCTTTGGAATGGTCAACTACCTGGGGAAATTTATTCCCAACCTCAGCGATATATCTGCCCCCCTGCAGGAACTGACACACAAAAACACTGCATGGTCCTGGTATCCGCAGCACCAAAGAGCTGTTGATATCCTCAAGTTGCAGCTGGCTAGCGCACCTACTACCCTCGCCTATTTTGCTTTGGAGTTACCCATAATGCTCACATGTGATGTGTCCCATTATAGACTTGGTGCTGCTTGCCTGCAGACCACTGCCGATGACAATAGACAATAGGTGCAGGAGTAAGCCATTTGGCCCTTCGAGCCAGCACCACCATTCAATGTGATCATGGCTGATCATTCCCAATCAGTACCCCGTTCCTGCCTTCTCCCCATATCCCCTGACTGCTATTTTTAAGAGCCCTATCTAGCTCTATCTTGAAAGCATCCAGAGAACCTGCCTCCCCCACCCTCTGAGGCAGAGAATTTCACAGACTGCAAGCCTGTTCATATGCCTCTTGCACACTAACTGATACTGAACAATGTTACGCTCAGATTGAAAAAGAATTACTTGCAGTGGTTAGATACGGTGATTTTGTGTAACTATCTATACTTCCCCTTATGCGTTATTAACGTTCTGGCTACTATATTGTTTGGCCACCATATTTCTACATATCTATATTTTGGTTCTATAAGGAAAGATGTAGATTGATTATTTCCTACTGTTAGTAGGAAATAACCAGGTAGTGCTTGTTAGTAGTTGCTCCGCCTAATATGCAATTTATATTAGGCGGAGCAACTACTAATTTAATCTTTTAAAGAAGGAACTGCAGATGCTGGAGAATCGAGGGTACACAAAAAGCTGAAGAAACTCAGCGGGTGCAGCAGCATCTAAGGAGCGAAGGAGATAGGCGACGTTTCGGGTCGAGACCCCTCCTCAGACTGGTCACGGATCAGGGAAACGAGAAATATAGACGGTGATGTGGAGAGATAAGGAACAATGAGTGAAAGATATGCAAAAAAGTATCGGTGATAAAGGGAACAAGCCATTGTAAGCTGTTTGTGGTGTGAAAATGAGAAGCTGGTGCGACTGGGGTGGGGGAGGGAGATAGAGATAGAGGGAATGCCAGGGCCCGAGGGCTGAGGGAGAGGTGGGAAGGGGAGGAGACAGCAAGGGTTAACAGAATTGAGAAAATTCAATATTCAAGCCCAAAGGATGCAGACTCCCCAAGCGGAATATGAGGTGCTGTTCCTCCAGCTTGCGGTGTTGCTCACTCTGGCCGTGGAGGAGGCCCAGGACCGAGAGGTCGGATGTGGAATGGGAGGGGGAGTTGAAGTGCTGAGCCACCGGGAGGTCTGGTTGGTTATTGCGGACCGAACGGAGGTGTTCGGCGAAGCGATCGCCAAGCCTCCGCTTGGTCTCACCGATATAGATCATCTGGCATCTGGAGCAGCGGATGCAGTAGATGAGGTTGGAGGAGGTGCAGGTGAACCTCTGTCGGAACTGGAAGGACTGCTTGGGTCCCTGAAAGGAGTGGAGGGGGGAGGTGAAGGGACAAGTGTTGCATTTCTTGCGGTTGCAAGGGAAAGTGCCCGGGGAAGGGGTAGAGTGGGAGGGGAGGGAAGAATGGACAAGGGAGTTGCGGAGGGAGCGGTCTTTGCGGAAGGCAGACAGGGGGGGAGATGGGAAGATGTGGCGGGTGGAGGGGTCACGTTGGAGGTGGCGAAACTGGCGGAGGACTATATGTTGTATTTGCCGGCTGGTGGGGTGAAAGGTGAGGACCAGGGGGACTCTGCCCTGTTTGCGAGTGGGAGAATGGGGAGCGAGGGCAGTGTTGCGGGGTATGGAGGAGACCCTGGTGCGAGCCTCATCAATAGTGGGGGAGGAGAATCCCCGTTCTCTAAAGAATGAGGCCATTTGTGATGACCTGGTGTGGAACACCTCATCCTGGGAGCAGATGCGGCGTAGACGGAGGAATTGGGAATAGGGGATGGAGTCCTTACAGGAAGCAGGGTGGGAGGAAGAGTAGTCCAGGTAGCTGTGGGAGTCAGTAGGTTTGTAGTGGATGTCGGTCAGGAGCGTATCACCTGCAATAGAGATGGTGAGGTCAAGGAATGGTAGGGAAGTGTCGGAAATGGTCCAAGTGTATTTGAGTGCCGGATGGAAGTTGGTGGTGAAATGAATGAAGTCAGTCAGTTGTGTGTGGGTGCAGGAGGTGACACCAAAGCAGTCGTCGATGTAACAGAGGTAGAGGTCGGGGATGGGGCCCTGGTACGCCGAGAACAAGGATTGTTCGACGTACCCAACAAAGAGGCACTCCAATCTCTCCAGCCCTGAACGTACTGCCATCGACTCACTCCGTAACAACCCAGACTGGGTTATCAAACCCGCCGACAAGGGAGGTGCCGTGGTAGTCTGGCGCGTCGATCTCTACAAAGCGGAGGCCGCGCGCCAACTCTCGGACACCTCCTCCTACTTACCCCTGGACCATGACCCCACTGACGAACACCAGGCCACCATCTCGAGCACCATAACCGACTTCATCAGCTCGGGCTCCCTACCCCACCGAGCCTCCGACCTCATCGTTTCCCAGCCCCGCACGGCCCGATTTTACCTTCTCCCCAAAATCCACAAACCCGACTGCCCTGGCAGACCCATTGTCTCTGCCTGTTCGTGCCCCACCGAACACATTTCCACATACCTGGACGCCATCCTATCCCCCTTTGTTAAATCCCTCCCCACCTATGTTCAAGGCACCTCAGACACTCTCCGTCGGCTCCGTGCATTCCATTCTCCAGGCCCCCATCCTCTCATCTTTACCATGGACGTCCAGTCACTCTACACCTCCATCCCCCACCAGGACGGTCTCAAAGCCCTCCGTTCTTCCTCGACCAGAGGAGCAACCCATACCCGTCCACTGACACCCTCCTCCGCCTAGCAGAGTTGGTCCTCACCCTCAATAACTTCTCTTTTGATTCCTCCCATTTCCTCCAAACACAAGGCGTAGCTATGGGGACACGCATGGGCCCCAGCTACGCTTGCCTCTTTGTCGGGTACGTCGAACAATCCTTGTTCTCGGCATACCAGGGCCCCATCCCCGACCTCTACCTCCGTTACATCGACGACTGCTTTGGTGTCACCTCCTGCACCCTCACACAACTGACTGACTTCATTCATTTCACCACCAACTTCCATCCGGCACTCAAATACACTTGGACCATTTCCGACACTTCCCTACCATTCCTTGACCTCACCATCTCTATTGCAGGTGATACGCTCCTGACCGACATCCACTACAAACCTACTGACTCCTACAGCTACCTGGACTACTCTTCCTCCCACCCTGCTTCCTGTAAGGACTCCATCCCCTATTCCCAATTCCTCCGTCTACGCCGCATCTGCTCCCAGGATGAGGTGTTCCACACCAGGTCATCACAAATGGCCTCATTCTTCAGAGAACGGGGATTCCCCTCTCCCACTATTGATGAGGCTCGCACCAGGGTCTCCTCCATACCCCACAACACTGCCCTCGCTCCCCATTCCCCCACTCGCAAACAGGGCAGAGTCCCCCTGGTCCTCACCTTTCACCCCACCAGCCGGCAAATACAACATATAGTCCTCCGCCAGTTTCGCCACCTCCAACGTGACCCCTCCACCCGCCACATCTTCCCATCTCCCCCCCTGTCTGCCTTCCGCAAAGACCGCTCCCTCCGCAACTCCCTTGTCCATTCTTCCCTCCCCTCCCACTCTACCCCTTCCCCGGGCACTTTCCCTTGCAACCGCAAGAAATGCAACACTTGTCCCTTCACCTCCCCCCTCCACTCCTTTCAGGGACCCAAGCAGTCCTTCCAGGTCCGACAGAGGTTCACCTGCACCTCCTCCAACCTCATCTACTGCATCCGCTGCTCCAGATGCCAGATGATCTATATCGGTGAGACCAAGTGGAGGCTTGGCGATCGCTTCGCCGAACACCTCCGCTCGGTCCGCAATAACCAACCCGACCTCCCGGTGGCTCAGCACTTCAACTCCCCCTCCCATTCCACATCCGACCTCTCGGTCCTGGGCCTCCTCCACGGCCAGAGTGAGCAACACCGCAAGCTGGAGGAACAGCACCTCATATTCCGCTTGGGGAGTCTGCATCCTTTGGGCTTGAATATTGAATTTTCTCAATTCTGTTAACCGTTGCTGTCTCCTCCCCTTCCCACCTCTCCCTCAGCCCTCGGGCCCTGGCATTCCCTCTATCTCTATCTCCCTCCCCCACCCCAGTCGCACCAGCTTCTCATTTTCACACCACAAACAGCTTACAATGGCTTGTTCCCTTTATCACCGATACTTTTTTGCATATCTTTCACTCATTGTTCCTTATCTCTCCACATCACCGTCTATATCTCTCGTTTCCTTGATCCCTGACCAGTCTGAGGAGGGGTCTCGACCCGAAACGTCGCCTATCTCCTTCGCTCCTTAGATGCTGCTGCACCCGCTGAGTTTCTCCAGCTTTTTGTGTACCCACTAATTTAATCTTAGCTGTTAGGTACTGTAACATTCTGTAGACCAATTCTGTAAGTGACTTTAATAAATATGTGTTATATTTTGATGTGTGTACGACTCCTCTCATTACATTATTAATTGATACTACAGCATTGATAAGCAGAAAATATGTGCCGGGTCTGCAGATTATTATAGTGTTGCTGATCATAAAGAAAGAATTAACAGAAGTGAAATGATCAAGAAAACATTAGCAACTGAAGACAGTGAACACTAAACTAATGGCGGTCATGCCACCTGCTGCAATCAGTTTGGAAATGTATATGTCCTGTAAAATTCACTATAATATGCAGTTTAATTTCAACATAAAAATTGCTGTCCAAGTTTCTTTACTTTATTGTTAGCTCAATTAAAATAACGCTGGCGCTTAAAATTTCAATTTTCGTAATAACTTGCTGCATTTGCTTATGAGTTTCACATTAAATTTGTTAAAGAAACTTGAAATGTAAAGGAGCTGCATTATACCAAAGATTGACGCAAGATGCTATAATAGCTCAGTAGGTCAGACAGCATCTCTGGAGTGAATGAATTGATGGCGTTTCTGGTCAGGACCCTTCTTCAGACTGATTGGGAGAGGGGTGGGTGGGGGGTGGGAATGTGGGAACTGAAGGCAAGAAAAGAGTAGGACATACTAAGGTTGGCAACAGATGGCCTTGAGCCGTGAGGTTCCCTTATAGGCTGATAATTGGCTAGAGACGGTATGATCCCAAGAAGGATACATCGTCGTGAACTGTGGAACTGGTCAACCAACCTTTGGTGGAAGAAGGGGTGCAGGTATGGGGGAGAGAGGTGGGGGCGAAGCAATGAGGGGAGGGAAGAAGGGAGGAAGGAAGTGATTGTAGATATCATCTGCAATTAGAAAATTAGAAAAAATTGAAAATTAAAATAAAGAAAATTGAGTTTAGTTGTTTCTACAGTAATAACATTTTTCACATTTGAATATAAGTACTAATTACTGATAGTCAAGGTACTTAAAAAAATACTACTGCAATTATGGATTCAAATTTCTTCAGGTTATAATTTTGTTTTAATGTGGAATGTTAATTTCAAAATGTCTTTTGCACTCACTTAGCCTCTCTCACCGTAGAACGCACTCTTTTAATCACTCAGTTCATCTAAAGTGTAGAACTCAGCGTCACTCTCGTGAACTGAGTCACAATACTTTTTCCAGCAGATAGCCGTGGTCAAGGAAAGAGCATTCACGTCGTGGCCCTGTTTCCACCAATCTTACCATCACCATGCATAAGAAGCACAAGAAGCGTAAGACAGACACCACTGTATGCGGATGCCGAGAAATGTGTTCAGTTCTGGCTGTGGAAGTGTGTTCTAATCCTGTGTGTGGACTCGATAAGAAGAAGAATCCAGTTTGTCTTCGATCTGTTCCATACCAGGAACAGAAAGAAAATTGTAAGTTAAGGAAACTGTGAGGACACATTGATGAAAGAACTGTAAAGACAGCATGAGGGCAGCATGGTGACGTAGCGGTAGAGCTGCTGCCTTACAACTCCAGGGTTTGATCCTGACTATGGATGCTGTCTGTGTGGAGTTTGTATGTTCTCCCCATGACGGCGTGGGTTTCCTCCCACACTCCAAAGACGTACAGGTTTGTTGGTTAATTGGCTTGGTATAAATGCAAATTGCTCCCAGTGTAGGATAGGATTCGGTGGGCCGAAGGGCCTGTGTCCATGCTGTATCTCTAAAACGAAGCTAAACTAAACTGAGAGGAGGATAGAGAAGATGCTGGAGATCTAAAATGAAAGAAAGAAAAGTAGGAACAGCCCTGCAGGTTAGGTAGCAACCAGGGAAAGAGAAAATAATGTCACAGATAAATGAGATTTAACAGGCAGAAAAGAGTAAAGGAGATGTCCACACTGACCATGATGCCCCATCTAAGATAGTCCTATTTGCCTACATTTGGTCCATATCCCTCTCAACCGTTCCTCTTCACATATTATGGTGTGTAACTTTGTTAATTTCCAGCCATCTTCAATTTAGGCGGCAAGATGACACAGCAGTAGAGTTGCTGCTATACAGCGCCAGTAAACCCGGATTTGATCATGAATATGGATGCTGTCTGTACGGAATTTGTACGTTCTCCCAGTGACCTGCACGGGTTTTCTCCGAGATCTTCGTTTTTTATTCACACACTCCAAAGACACATACAGATTTGTAGGTTAATAATTGTAATTTGTCCCCAGTGTGTGTAGGATAGGTTTAATGTTCAAGGATTGCTGGTCGGTGCAACTCAGTAGGCCGAAGGGTCTGTTTCCATGTTCCTTCTCTAAACTAAACTTGACTAGACTAACCTGAACTCCACAAGAAGGGCTCACCAACGTTTTATGTCCGGAGTAAACTGTTTGTAGACTAGTCCTTTACAGTCATCAAAAATCTGCTTGAGCATCAGCCAGGTCACTTCTTGTAGTTTATGAAATCTTAGCCTCATCGAGCATGGAAAAGTACAACACAGGAACAGGCTCTCCAGCCCACAATGTCCTTGCCGAACTTGATGCCGTTAAACAAATTTCCTCTGCCTGCATGTCATCCATATCCCTCTGTTCCATGCATACCTGTGCAACTATCCAAATGCCTCTTATATCCCTCCAATGAATCTGCCTCCACCACCACCCCAGGCAATGTATTCCAGGCACCCAGCCATTCTCTATGTAAAATAAACTCGACTCGCACATCTCCGTTAAACTTTGCCTCTCTCACCTTAATGTTGTTATGCCCTCGATTCTGTGCCATTTCAACCATGAGGTTCTGACCGTTCACCCTAATTCTGCCTCTCATATCTTTATATGGCTATATTAGGTCTTCGCTCAGACTCGGGCTGTCAAGTGTGTACCTGGACCTTGGAGTTTACCAAAACAGTAAACTGGACTGGTCCAGGAACGCTGAGGCCATGTACAAGAAGGGACAGAGCCAGCTGTGCTTTTTGATTAGGCTCCGCGACTTCAAATCCTGCAGTAAGATGCGGCAGATTTTCAGTGTAGTCGATGTCGTCTTTTTCGCTACAGTGTGCTGAGGCAGCAGGGCGAAGGCCGCGGACGCCAACAGGATTAACAAACTCATCAGGAAGGCTGGCTCCGTTCTGGGGGGTGGAGTTGGATTCATGGGAGGTGGTCTTTAACGGGAGGATGCTCCTCAAACTACGGAGCATCTTGGACAATACATCTCACCCACTCCATGACACACTGGTCAACCTGAGGAGCACCTTCAGCAACAGACTGGTTCCACCAAGATACAGCACAGCATGCCACAGGAGATCCTTCTTCCCTGTGGCTACCAAACTGTACAACTCCTCCCCCTCTGTCATGTGGTAAACTGACTCCCCTAACCCCCCCACCTCCCTCCCCAATCGTTGCACATCCCCAATTCTTTGCACTCATCACTTTAAGTTCATGTTTCTTGTATCTTGTGTTTTATGACTGTTGGCAGTTTACGTTCTGGGATAAATAAAGTTCTATTGTATCGTATCGAAAACATTGCATAATTTTGTGCTCAAAGGCAGATAACATGATCGCATGATATAGTACCCAGTAATGTGCAGGGATCTTCATGTAAGGTCTGGTTCAGGTCTGGAGGTTTGTACAAGAGGATGGCTTCAGCATTAAGAGGAGCATAAACTTCCAGAATTATCCCAGCAATGAGTGGGTTAACATATTTAATGAGCATTTGTTGGCACTGGGCCTATATTCTCTGGAGTTTAGAAGACTGAGGGGGGGACCTCATTGAAATGTAAAGAATAGTGAAAGGCTTGGATAGAGTGGATCTGGAGAGGATGTTTCCACTAGAGGGGGAGTCTAGGAATAGAGGTCATAGCCTCTGAATTAAAGGATGTTCTTTTAGGAAGGAGATAAGGAGGAATTTCTTTAGTCAGAGGGGGGTGAATCTGTTGAATTCTTAGCCACAGATGGCTGTGGAGGCAAAGTCAATGAATATTTTTTAAGGCAGAGATAGATAGATTATTGATTACTACGGGTGTCAGAGGTTGTGGGGAGAAGGCAGGAGAAAGGGGTTGAGAGGGAAAGATAGATTAGACATGATTGAATGGCGGAGTAGACTTGATGGGCCAAATGGCCTAATTCTACTCCTAGAACTTATGAACTTAAGACCGAATACCCTCAAATCCAGGCATCATACTCTGGGTGCCTGGATAAGTGTGTAGTGATCTTAAACTTTCCCCCCCTCACACTTAATTGGACCTGTGAAGATTCCTGAAGGTGGGCTGATATCGGCAAATAGTTAGAAGGTTGAGGGGGACCTCATTGAAACTTACTGAAAATTGAAAGGCATAAATAGAGTGGATGTGGAAAGGATGTTTCTACTGGTGGAAGAGTCCATGACCAGAGGTCATAGCTTCAGAATTAATAGATACTCTTTTAGAAAGAAGGTAAGGAGGAACTCCTTTAGTCAGAGGGTAGTTAACCTGTGGAACTCATTGCCACAGTGGGCTGTGGAGGTCAAGTCAGTAGATATTTTTAAGGCGGAGATAGACAAACGGGTGTCAAGGTTTAAGGGGAGAAGGCTGGAAATGGGATTAAGAGGCTGAGATCAGCCATGATTGAATGGCGGAGTAGACTCGATGGGTCAAATGGCCGAATACTACTCCTATAATTTATGAACTTGTGAACTTGTGAATTGTGTTGCATGGATAAACTACTCTTGAGAAAATTTTGTTACATTAGAAGTCAATAGTGAGAAGTGATTTAATTGTCACACCCTGAAATGGACAAAATTAAATTCTTACCGGCAGCAGTGTCACATGCTTGTAAACATTGTGGCGCAGTGGTAGAGGTGCTGCCTAACTGCGACTGCTCTCCATACAGAGTTTGTACATTGTCCATGTGACCGCGTGGGTTTTCTACGGGTGCTCTGGTTTCCTCCCACACTCCAAAGACGTGCAGATTTGTTGGTTAATTGGCTTATGTGAAATGAAAATTATCCTTCATGTGTGCAGGATGGTGGTAGTGTGTGATTGCCAGTTGGCGCAGACTCAGTGGGCCAAAGGGACTGTTTCTGCACTGTATCTTTAAGGTCCAAAATCTAAAGTCATCCTGTTGCTTTGAGTCAACATAACTACAGACTCGGTCACAGCTCCAGGCATTGTGCAATGCTCAATCTGAACACAGCTGTCCTTTGATGAGCCTTGTGGACTGGGGAGCAGATCAGGTGAAAGTGTCAGTTTGCAAACTGTTATTTTTATCCTGGGCTCTTCAGGATATTTCCCAGGTATCCATCTTTTGTTTTATTCTGAGAAACTCTCAAACAACCTGGGAAGTTTGAAAGCTCTAATTGAACATGGCACTGCAGTGAAACGCCAGGGAGTCTATTCTTTATTTAAGATGGTTGGTATCTGACTTATTATATTGCATGGATGTTGCCTCATAGCAAGACAACCTCATTTGGACTTATGGTATGAAACGATACGACAGAACTTTATTTATCCCAGGAGGGTAATTGGACTGCCGATAGGCATAAAACACAGCAAGGTACATGAAACATGAAATTAAAGTGACGAGTGGAAATTCCAGGATTGGGGATGTGGAAAGATTGGGGAGGCAGGGGAGTCAGTCTACCCCACAACAGAAGGGGGAGGAGTTATACAGTTTGATAGCCACAAGGAAATATAATCTCCTGTGGCATTCTATACTGCATCTTGGTGGAACCAGTCTGGTGCTGAAGGTGCTCCTCAGGTTGACTAGTTTGTCATGGAGGGGGAGAGCTGTATTGTCCGAGATGCTCCACAGTTTGAGGAGTATCCTCCCCTCCACAACCACCTCACATGAATCCAACTCCACTCCCAGGACGGAGCCAGCCTTCCTGATGAGCTTGTTGATTCCGATGAATTTATGATTCGTATGAACTTGTGAATGATTCTTGAAAATCATTAGCAAATAGCCACAGCACCAACATGTAGAAGCTTATTAATGAACAGCTGGAGATAGCTGAAAAAGTTGATGAATGCTTGAGGATCTTCCCACAGGAATGTCAAGACATTTTGATAACAGATTTATGGTTATAAATTACTTTGTCAGGCATTAATCCAATTACTTTCTGAAGGAGGTATCTCCATAAATTATCAGAAAATTGGGAAAATTATATGGTTTTAGTTTAAGAAGTAACTGCAGATGCTGGAAAATTGAAGGTAGACACAAATGCTGGAGAAACTCAACAAGGAATGGTTGACGTTTGGGGTCGAGACCCTTCTTCAACCTGAAGAAGAGTTACGACCCAAAACGTCATCCATTCCTTCTCTCCAGAGATGCTGCCTGTCCCTTTGAGTTACTCCAGCATTTTGTGTCTATCTTCATCGCACTGTAAACTATTTCTGGCACTGGTCCATCAAAGCACTCTGACCTCTGGACCTAATTTCTGCATTATGCCACCAAAATATACTAATCAATGAACTAAACTACTATTCTGTACAACTATTGAACCTGGACCTTCTCAATTATGCCTTAAATCACCCTGAGTTAGATTCCATTGATCTGTGCTATTACAGAACCACAAAGCTGATTCCTACACTACATTATTATAATATGTTGAACCAGATTGCCATCACAGGATGTAATTCTCTGCACCATTACAGCATCTTGATCTTACCTATGCTATTTCAGAATCATGAAGCAGATTGCTGCAATATAATATCATATCTGCATGACTACTGATCCAGATTCCTGTACCATAACATTGCAGCACCTGACCTCTGAGAAAGAATCCTACACTTTACCATTACAGCATATGGCTCCTGAAACAGACTTCACTATCGTTATACCATTAAAACAAGGAAATCGCTGCACTATTTTCCTCCCTGAACTTAAACATATGTCTCTGGTTCTCGATTCCCCTACTCTGGGCAAGAGATTCTGTGTGTCTCCTCGATCTATTCCTCTCATGATTTTAGACATCTCTATAAGATCGCCCCTCTTCCTCCTGCCCTCCAAGAATTAGAGACCCTGTCTACTCAACCTCTACCTCGAGGCCTGGCAGCATTCTCGTAAATCCCCTCTGTACCCTTTCCAGCTTGACAACATCTTTTTCCTACAACATGTTGCCCAGAACTGAACACAATACTCTAAATATGGCCTCAACATCTTATATAACTGAAACATAACCTCCCAACTTCTTAACTCAATACTCTGACTGATGAAGGCCAATTTGCCAAAAGCCTTTTTGACCACCCTATCTACCAGTGATGCCACCTTCAAGGAACTATGTACCTGGCCTCCAAGATCCATCTGCTCTACAACACTCCTCAGACCCCTATTATTTGCTGTGAATGTCCTGGCCTATTATTCGCTGTGTAGCAAACTGTGTAGAATTCAACATCTCACATTTCTCTGTATTAAATTCCATCAACCATTCCTCAGCCCACTTGGCCAACTGATCAATACCATGCTACAATTATTGACATCCATCTTCATTATCTGCAAAACCACCCACATTTGTATCATCAGCAAACATGTAGAGGTATACAAATTTGTCTACACGTCATAGAAGTGTCTAAGATCATGAGGGGAATAGAGGGGAATACACAATGAGAATAGAATTTAAAAACTGAGTTTTTATGCAGAGTTGGGAAATTGGGAAGCAGAAGACACAGGTTTAAGTTGAGTGGGGAGAGTGGGAGGATTTAATAGGAACCTGGGGCCACAGAGGGTAATGGGTATATGGAACAACCTGAAGTAGGTACCATATAACATTTAAAGGACATTTGGAGAGGTACATGGATAGGAAAGGTCCATGGGCTAAACACAGGCAGGTGGAATTAGCACCTTGGTCATCATGGACAAATTAGGCCAAAGGGCCTGTTTTCGTTCCGTGTGATTCTATGAATATTACAAAGCTATACACAAGTGTATTTTGCATTGCATATCTTCCACTTAATTTACATATCATTAATACAACTAAATATTTATCCGTGATCAAGAAAGTGGATCTACAAATTTTAAATGACCTTCATCTTCATCAATTAATATTAATAATGTACTTCTATAACGAAAAGCTGCAAGCATTTAATGAGATTAGTGACATTTATTATTGAAATTACCTAATAATTCTGCCCCTGAAAAACCATAAAATAAATCAGAGAAACTACATAATTATTTAGCTATATGATGCATAAATTAAGCTCCTGACCCATGTTTTGGTTAAATAAGTTGACACTTTTTTTTATTGAAAAGGACATTAAACTGTCCAACTGAAAATATTGTATTTTCATTAATATTTATGCAATAACTAACACTGATAAGACTAAAACCTCATTTTCTGGTTGAAATCTTGGGAAATATGTACAAAAGGTATTCAGGTTAAAGTGATTGTTAATTTCCTCCCAGTATTATCATTGGAAAGAATGAAAAATAAATTGCAGTGACAGAGGGAGTGATTGAGACACATTTTTCTTTCATCCTCTAGTCCATCTTCTCCTGCGGAAGAAATCTACAATTATAAATATTATGAATTAAAATGCATGCACTTGATTGAATCGGTAACTTGATAAAATATGTAAAACTGTTTGAAGAAACCTTGTTATCTGAAGCGGTCAAGCGGAAATACACCACATTCCTTTGCCTATAAAGCAAGACACAGAGTGATAGGGCTAACTCAACACCTTGGACAGCATCTTTGGAGGGGATGGATAGGTGACGTTTTGGGTCGGGACTCTTCATCAGACTATCCTTGTCATAATGGATCTAGACATTTAGGTGTGATTTCTGGGCTCGATATGCCTTGATATAAATCTACACATATTTTTAATTTAGATTATTGTTCACAAAATTCACTCTTGCTCTCTTGCCCTCTCTCCCTCTCACATACACGCATTCACACTACACAGAATCCTTGACTCCCAGTTTTCCCAAATATCTATCTGCCCAGAGTTAATACATTTCCTCTATTTCAGAAAGAGGGTGACGGGGGTATGGAATGACCTGCCAGAGGAATTGGTCGAGATTCATATAATTAGTGTAGGAAGAAACTGCAGATAATGGTTTAAACCGAGGATAGACACAAAATGCTGGAATAACTCAGCGGGCAGATAGCATCTCTGGGGAAAAAAAGAATAGGTGATGTTTCAGGTCGAGACCCTTCTTCGCAGTCTGAAGAAGGTTTTGACCCGAAACATCACCTATTCCATTTCTCCAGAATCAGTCTGAAGTAGGGTCTCGAGCTTTCTCTCTCTCTATTCCTGCTCTCTCTATCCCTCCCCCACCCAAGTCGCCCCAGCTTCTCGTTTTCACCCAACAAACAGCTAACAGCAAACCACCTGTTTCTTTTATCATCGTTACTTTTTGCATATCTTTCATTCATTGTTCTTCATCTCTCTCCATCATCATCTACAGTATATCTCTTGTTTCCCTTTCCCCTAACTAGTCTGAAGAAGGATCTAAATCTGAAACAACACCCATTCCTTCTCTCCCAGAGATACTGGTTGTCCTGCACTTTGTGTCTTTCGGGTTAAACCTGCATCTGTAGTTCCTTCCGACACATGCTGTCCAACCCGCTGAGTTACTCCAGTTTTTTTGTCTATCTTCATACAATGAGTGTTTAAAATACTCATTGTACGAATACTCACAGGTACAGTGGCTTGCAAAAGTTTTCATACCCCTTGAACTTTTCCACATTTTGTCACGTTTCAACCACAAATGTAAATGTATTTTATTGGGATTATATGTGATAGACCAACACAAAGTGGTTCATAATTGTGAAGTGGAAGGAAAATGATACATGGTTTTTGAATTTTTTTACAAATGACGTAGGTTGTCGCCGTTTTTTCAGCGACCTGCTATGACTATGAGCGTCGCCGGAAGTTGCCTAAAAAATCGGCAAATGGGACAGGCCCATTACACATAATTTCTCTTTTTATGCGTTATCTGAATCTATGTGTCTGTGATAAAACTACAAGCACGATTTTCAGAGTACCTATTTATTCCTTACTGTATTTGTGCATATAGCAACAAACCAAAATTCACTTAACCGGAGGATCACTCTGAAAGCACAAAAGGAGAGAAGGGAACAACATCAAGAGAGGAAAAGTATTACAATGAATAATCAATGTGAATTTCAAAAGGTACAGTCTTGTTTGATCAACCTTATCAAATGTCTTGAAGAGGTAAGCAGGGAGGGATAGGTGTCCATGGTATTAGAGGATTGTTACTAGAATGGATAGAAGATTGGCTGCTGGTAGAAGGCAAAGAGTGAGAATAAAGGGTGCCTGTGTTGGAAGGAATTGCAGATGTTGTTTTACATCGACGATAGACATAAAATGCTGGAGTAACTCAGTGGGACAGGCAGCAACTCTGGAGAGAAAGAATGGGTGACGTTTCGGGACAATACCCTTTTTCTGTCAGGGAGCCAATTCTGATTGATTGCCGGTGAATAGTAGTGTTCCTCAGGGGTCGGTATTGGGTCAGCTACTTTTCATATTATGGTGGAATTGAAAGATTTGTGGCCAAATTCACAGATGATATGAAGATAAGTAGAGGGGTAGGTAGCGTTGAGCAAGCAGGGAGTCTGTAGAAAGACTTGGGGTGGCTGAGAGTGTAAATAAAGGAGTGACAAATGGAATACTGTATGGCAAACTGTACGGTCATGCACTTTGGTGGAAAGAATAAAGGCATTGACTATTTTCTAAATGGGGTGAGGATTCAGTAATTGGAGGTGCAAAGGGATTTGGAAGTGCTGCAGCACGATTTCCATAAGGTTAATTTGCAGGTTGAGTCGGTAGTAAGAAAGGCAAATGCAATGTCAGCATTCTTTTGAGGAGAGGACTAGAATATGAAACCTAGGATGTAATGCTGAGAATTTATAAGGCGCTGTTCAGATGGCATTTGGAATATTGTGAGAGGTTTTGGGCCCAATATCTGCAAAAGGATGTGTTAAATTTGGAGAGGGCCCGGAGGATGTTTACAAGAATGATTCAGTGAATAATGGGGCTAACGTATGAGGAGTGTTTGGTGGCTCTGAGCCTGTATGCACTGGAGGTCAGAAGGATGAAGGAGAATAGCAAGATTAAACGAGAACTTACCAAGTTCGAAGGTTGATCTTTATTTTATGAGGAGTTGCGGTGAGGGATTTCGTGAAGACCCCGCCAGCAGACATGCGCGACATCCTTCAAAGCAGCGGTGTGGAATCACAGAACGCACCATGACTGAAAATAGTAAGATGAAGAACGTAGAACTTCCCAGTTGACCTTATGATAGAGGGTGGGAGCGGAGGGCACGAAATCCCTCACCGCAACTCCTCATAAAATAAAGATCAACCTTCGAACTTGGTAGGTTCTCGTTTAATCTTACTATTTTACTTCGGAGTCACGTGAGTGACTTTGTGAAGATTTCAAAGCTCTGTGATTTCACACCCTGGCCATCGTCCATGCTATCACACTGTCGCAATCCTGATGGAGGAAGGCTGTTAATGCAGTTCAGTCGAAACAGGCTGAAAAAGAATGCATATTTATTAAACAAATATTAATAAACAAATAACCCCTAACTCGGGGACAAACATTCACTGAGCGGCTCCCAGCACAGCTTCTGCGAATGTTGCGGGGGCGACCAGTGGTTTATTGTAGATCCTTTGGAAGGTTGCTTCACTGGCCCAGCCCACGGTGGCGATGATGTGGTCCATGGGCACCTCCATGGCCCTCGCCGCTGATGTGGATTCAGCCCTAGTAGAATGAGATTTCAAGCAGCAGATCTTTGAAATTCGGAATTGTGGCAGGTCACCCTGCAACCTCCTAACATCCTCTTCACAATTCACACTGCCACCCAGCTTTGTGTCATCCGCAAAATTGCTAGTGTTGCTCCTAATTCCCTCTTCCAAATCATTAATATATATGGTAAACAATTGCGGCCCCAACACCGAGCCTTGTGGCACTCCACTCGCCACTGCCTGCCATTCTGAAAGGACCCGTTCACTCCTACTCTTTGCTTCCTGTCTGCCACCCAATTTCCTATCCATGTCAGTTTGACTTCAGTTTGACCTCAGTAACCCTTGAATGCATGCAGAATGCTTCAATGCCCTCCTAATGGGAACGTGTGGTCAAAGAAAAAAATATTTTCAAGTAAAAATAGGTAACCGCATTCAATGGTAAATGGCATTGTGTAGAGCATAATGTATGTCTACAATTGTGCAAGCAATGTGAAACCACAACCATAATGATAATGCTGATACTCAGATAGGGTTAGCCTCTGACTACCAATTAAATTCCTAATACTTCCCAATACGTGTTGGGACAGTTAATTAATTTGCAAATTAATGACATTTTATTAAAGACTTGAATGTACTCTGCAGAAACATATTTTAAGCAGTTGCACTGGCAATGCAGATCACCACAGTCTGCAGATATATTTAAATGCTAAACTAGCACAGTTAAAGCAATTACTTATTCTGATTTAGACTTCTTGGCATGCCAAGGTGTATGCTGCTCTGTCAGTATGGCACACATTTACAATGGATGCATTTTATTGATGCTCCCACCACCCTATTTCATTAGAATAGTGTGGCACCGACAATGATAAATCACGTTCGATTTTTTGCATGTAGATATGGAAACTGATTCAAAACTTCATGTTCATTAGTCATAGGAACAGAATCAGCCCATTCAGTACATCGAGTCTAGTCCGCCATTCAATCATGGCTGATCTATCTTTCCCTGTCAACCCATTCTCCTGCCTCTCCCCATAACCCTTGACTCAATCAAGAGCCCATCAATCTCAGCTTTAAAAATATCCACTGACTTGGCCTCCACAGCCACCTATGGCAATGATTTCCACAGATTCACCACCCTCTGAAACTCCTCATCTCCTTTCTAAAGATACGTCTGTTTATTCTGAAACTATAACCTCTGGTTCTAGACTCTCGCGCTAGTGAAAACTTCCTCTCCACATCCACTCTATCCAGGCCTTTCACTATTCGGTAAGTTTCAATGAGGTCCCAACTCAACCTTCTAAACTCCAGTGAGTGCAGGCACAGTGCTGCCAAACGCTCATCATATATTAACATAGTCATCCCTGGGATCATTCTCATAAACCTCCTCTGGACCCTTTCCAATGGCAGCACATTCTTCTTCAGATATAGAGCCCAAAACTGCTTAATTGCTCATCAGTTGTATACACGAAGACACAGCTGGTGAAGCTGCTACTTCACAGCGCCAGATACCCAGATTTGATCCTAAATGCAGTTGCGGACCATGTGGAGTTTGCATGTTCACCAGATGAATGCAAAAGTTTCCTCCGGGTGCTCCGATTTCCTCTCACATCCCAATGACATGTGGGTTTGTTGGTTAATTGACCTCTAAAAATTGCCTCTGGTGTGTACATAGAAAATAGGTGCAGGAGTAGGCCATTCAGCCCTTCGGGCAAGCACCGCCATTCAATATGATCAAGGCTGATCATCCAAAATCAATACCCCATTCCTGCTTTCACTCCACATCCCTTGATTCCATTAGCCTTAAGAGCTATATCTAACTCTCTCTTGAAATCATCCAGTGAATTGGCCTCCACTGCCTTCTGTGGCAGAGAATTCCACAGATTCACAACTCTCTGGGTGAGAAAGTTTTTCCTCATCTCAGTCCTGAATGGCCAACCCCTTATTCTTAAACTGTGACCCCTGATTCTGGACTCCTCCAACATCGGGAAAAAAATTCCTGCACCTCGCAGGGAGGGTTCGAGAAAGTGGAATAGCATAGAACATATGTGAACCGATTAACAATGGTCAGTGTGAATTTGCTGGGCTGAAGGGCCTTTTTCCATGATGTATCTATAAAGTAAACTAAAACTTATGCTGCTTCATTAAGTCCACCAGCATAATCTAGGACCATACTCACCCTGGTCACTCACTATTCTCCTCTCTCCAATCAGGCAAGAAGTACAGAAGTTTGAAAATGCATACCTCCAGATTCAGGAATTGTTTGTTCCCTGCTATTATCAGGCAACTGAATGGTCCTCTCATCAGCTAGAGTGCACTCCTGACCTCCCAGCCACCTCAATAGATACCTTTGAACTGTCTTTAATTGGACTCTACTGGAGTTTGTCTTGCACTAATCATTATACCCTTTATCCTGTACCTGTACACTGTGGATGTCCTGATTGTAATCATGTATAGTCTTTTCGCTGACTGGTTAGCAGGCAGCTTTTCACAGTACCTCGGTACTCGTTACAATAAACTGATCTAAACTGGACTGAACTCAATGGGGACCCTTGACTATTTATTTGGACTTTATCGGACTTCAATGTCATATCCTTAATTAGACTTTGCTGGACTTTATCTTGCACTAAACATTCTACCCCTTATCGTGTATCTGTACACTGTGGGCGGCCTGGTTGTAATCTTGTATAGTCTTTTCACTGACTGGATAGCACGCAACATAAAGCTTTTCATGGTAACTAAACTAAACTAAAGCAAACTTTCTGGATGCGGGAAGTGTTCATTCCAGATTATAAATTGTAATGGGCCAGTCACCATTCAATAATGTATGGGAAAGAACTGCAGATGCTGTATTAAATCGAAGATAGACACAAAAAGCTGGAGTAACTCAATGGGCAGCATCTCTGGAGAGAAGGAATGGGTAACGTTTCAGGTCGACACCCTTCTTCAGACCGAAGAATTCACCATTATTCACCATTCAATAATGTTCTAAATGAGTGAATATTCTTCGAATGACTTTCAGAAAATACCAGCTCAGAGACATATTGTTGTAGAGTTATAGTTGTGAAGTCAGTGCAGAGAATAACAAAGAATGAATATTGTGCAATTAATTAAATGTAATAATCGACCAAGGAGGTTCACTGGAGTATTATAGTAAAGCTTGTGGATTGTTTAGTCATCAATTTAAACTTGACAATGTTTTATTTGTAAGTGTGGCAGCCCAGCCGAGATACAGGAATTCAGCAATCTTCACGGTTTGACCTGCTAAATGATTCTATAAATTTCTGTTTATGGTTTAACTGCTCCTGCAGCATATATTGTTAAACTAACTTCATTAGATAATGAGGATAGACACAAAATGCTGGAGTAACTCTTCAGGTTGGGCAGCATCTCCGGAGAAAAAGAATAGGTGACGTTTTCGGTTGGCAGTGTGAACTGTGAGGACGATGCAACAAGGATGCAGGGTGACTTGGACAGGTTGGACCAGTCAATATAAGCTGGACAGCTCTTAGGGAGCGGCAGTGAGGGAGCGGCCTTGTGAGGGAAGTGCCCTGTGAGGAAAGTGCGAGTCTTGACTCTAGAGTCTTCGGCGAGGAGGCTGAGGAGAGGAGGCTACGCAAAACTCTGGAGAGGGAGAGACGAAAGAAGGAGATGTCAGGCAAGCTGGTTCAGTGTGATGCTTGCAGTATGTGGGAGGTCAAGGAGACTGCTGGTGCCTCTGGCTGCTACAAAATGTGAGGAGTGCATCCAGGTACAGCTCCTGAAGGACCGTGTTGGGGAACTGGAGAAACAAGTGGATGACCTCAGGTCCATCCGAGAAACTGAGTAGTTCCTCGACAAGTCCTACAGTAAGATTGTTACACCTAAGGTACTGGAAGAGAGAAAGTGGGTGACGGTGAGAAAGGGAGGGAAACTTGGAATGCAAAGGTCCCCGGTTGTTGTACCTCTTGTGAACAGGTTCGCCCACTTAGAAGCCATCGGGACAGAAGACATTATCACACTGAGCAGCAGACTGGCTTGCATAGAAATAGAAACATGGAAAATAGGTGCAGGAGTAGGCCATCCGGCCCTTCGGCCCTTCGAGCCTGCACCACCATTCAATATGATCATGGCTCATCATCCAACTCAGTATCCCTTACCTGCCTTCTCTCCATACCCCCTGATAGCTTTAGCCACAAGGGCCACATCTAACTCCCTCTTAAATATAACAAATTAACTGGCCTCCACTACCTTCTGTGGCAGAGAATTCCAGAGATTCACCACTCTCTGTGTGAAAAATGTTTTTCTCATCTCGGTCCTAAAAGATTCCCCCCTTATCCTTAAACTGTGACCCCTTGTCCTGGACAGCAAAAAGGGCTGTTGAGCGAAAGCCAAAGAGGCCAACGTCAGGCAATGCCATTGTAGTTGGAGACTCCATTGTGAAAGGTACGGACAGGGGTTTCTGCGGCAATAGACTGGATTTGAGGGTGGTGTGCTGCCTTCCTGGTGCCAGGATCCAGGATGTCATGGACAGAGTGCAGAAAATCCTCAAGGGCGAAGGTGAACAGCTGAAAGTTGTAGTGCATGTCGGCACAAACAATGTCGGAAAGAAGGAGATGAATATTCTGCAGCGTGACTTTAGAGGGCTCGGACAAATGCTGATAAGCAGGACCTCCAGTAATGTTATCTCCGGTTTGCTTCCAGTTCCTCGTGCTGGCGAAAGCAGGAACAGGGAGATACAGGACCTGAATGGGTGGCTGAGGAACTGGTGCAGGGGGCAGGGATTTAGATTCTTAGATCACTGGGATCAGTTTTGGAGTAAAGGGGAATTGTTCAAAAGGGACGGATTGCATCTTAACAGGTGGGCGGCCAGCATTCTGGCAGGCAGGTAGGTCTGTCACTGCTACACAGTTTTAAACTGAATAAGGGGGGTGGAGTGCCAAATGGGATAGTCAAGGATGGAGTTAAAGAGAAAGAGAGTAAAGGGATGGTTAATGACCCCAGAATTAACAGGAAAGGAAGGTCACAAAGGGATAGGAGAGTATGGCCAAGTGTAATAGGGATCGATGTGAAAGCTGAGACGCGTAAGGAATTAAAAGTATTGTATATGAATGCGCAAAGTATAAGAAGTAAAGTAGATGAGCTTGAGGCTCAGTTAGAGGCTGGTAGATATGACATTGTGGGGATTACTGAGACGTGGCTACAGGAGGATCGGGCCTGGGAACTTAATATTCACGGTTATACATCCTATAGAAAGGACAGGCAGGTGGGCAGAGGAGGGGGGGTAGCTCTGCTGGTGAGGGATGGAATTCAGTCCCTTGCGAGGGAAGACATAGGGACTGTCAAGGTAAAGTCACTGTGGATTGAGTTGAGGAATTGTAAAGGCAAGAAGACACCAATTGGTGTTATTTACAGACCCCCAAATAGTAGCCCGGATGTAGGGTGTAAGTTACAGCAGGAGTTAAAACTGGCATGCAACAAAGGTAATGCCACTGTGGTGATGGGGGATTTCAATATGCAGGTAGACTCGGAAAATCAGGTTGGTTCAGGACCCCAAGAAAGAGAGTTTGTAGAATGCCTCCGAGATGGATTCTTAGAGCAGCTTGTAATGGAGCCGACCAGAGAAAAGGCAATTCTGGATTTAGTGTTGTCCAATGAACCAGATATGATAAGAGAACCTGAGGTAAAGGAACCGCTTGGAGGTAATGATCATAATATGATTAGTTTTAATCTGCAATTTGAGAAGGAGAACGTTAAATCGGAAGTGGCAGTGATGCAGTTGAACAAAGGGGACTATGAAGGCATGAGAGGGGAGCTGGCCAAAGTAGACTGGAAAGGGATCCTGGCAGTAATGATGATGGAACAGCAATGACATGAATTTCTGGGCATAATCCAGAAGACGCAGGATCATTTCATTCCAAAAAGAAAGAAAGATTCTAAGGGGAATAGGAGGAAACTGTGGCTGACAAGTGAAGTTAGGGATAGAATAAAACTAAAAGAAAAGATGCATAACACAGCAAAGAGTAGCCGTAAGCTAGAGGATTGGGAAACTTTCATAGGACAACAGAAGGAAACAAAACGGGCAATACGAGCCGAAAAGATGAAGTATGAGGGGAAACTGGCCAGGAATATAAAGAAGGACAGTAAAAGCTTCTTTAGATATGTTAAGGGGAAAAGAGTAGCAAAGTCAAATGTGGGTCCCTTGAAGGCAGACACGGGTGAAATTATTATGGGCAACAAGGAAATGGCAGAAGAATTGAATAGGTACTTTGGATTTGTCTTCACTAAGGAAGACACAAACAATCTCCCAGATGTACTGGAGGACAGAGGATCTAAGGGGGTAGAGGAACTGAAAGAAATGTTCATTAGGCAAGAAATAGTACTGGGTAGGCTAATGGGACTGAAGGATGATAAATCCCCTGGACTGCATCCCAGGGTCCTCAGGGAGATGGCTCTAGAAATAGTGGACGCATTGGTGATCATTTTCCAATGTCCTATAGATTCAGGATTAGTTCCTGTGGATTGGAGGATAGCTAATGTTATCCCACTTTTCAAGAAAGGAGCGAGAGAGAAAACAGGGAATTACAGACCAGTTAGCCTGACTTCGGTGGTGGGAAATGTGCTGGATTCAATTATTAAAGAGGTAATAATGGAGCATTTGGATAGCAGTAAAAGGATTAGTCCAAGTCAACATGGATTTATGAAAGGGAAATCATGCTTGACTAATCTTCTGGAATTTTCTGAGGATGTGACAAGTAAAATGGATGAAGGAGTGCCAGTGGATGTAGTGTATCTAGACTTTCAGAAAGCCTTTGACAAGGTCCCGCACAGGAGACTGGTGACGAAAATTAGAGCACATGGTATTGGGGGTAGGGTGTTGACATGGATAGAAAATTGGTTGGCATACCGGAAGCAAAGAGTAGCAGTGAACGGATCCTTTTCAGAATGGCAGGCAGTGGCGTGTGGAGTGCCACTAGGCTCGGTGTTGGGGCTCCAACTGTTAACCATATATATTAACGATTTGGAAGATGGAATTAGGAGCAACACAAGCAAGTTTGCGGATGACACAAAGCTGGGTGGCAGTTTGAAGTGTGAAGAGGATGTTAGGAGGTTGCAGGATGAGCTGGACAGGTTGAGTGAGTGGGCAGATGCATAGCAGATGCAGTATAATATAGATAAATGTGAGGTTATCCATTTTGGCAACAAAAACAAGGGGGCAGATTATTATCTCAATGGGGTTAGGTTAGGTAAAGGGGAGATACAGAGAGACCTGGTTGTCCTTGTACACCGGTCACTGAAAGTTGGCGAACAGGTACAGCAGGCAGTGAAGAAAGCTAATGGAATGTTGACCTTCATAACAAGAGGATTTCAGTATTGGAGTAAAGAGGTTCTTCTGCAGTTGTATAGGGCTCTGGTGAGACCACATCTGGAGTATTGTATACAGTTTTGGTCTCCTAATTTGAGGAAGGACATCATTGTGATTGAGGCAGTGCAGCGTAGGTTCATGAGATTGATTCCTGGGATGGTGGGACTATCATATGAGGAAAGATTGAAAAGACTAGGCTTGTATATGGAATTTATGGAATTTGACAGTGGAGGCCAAATCACTGGATGGATTTAAGAGAGAGTTAGATAGAGCTTTAGGGGCTAGTGGATTCAAGGGATATGGAGAGAAGGCAGGCACGGGTTGTTGATAGGGGACGATCAGCCATGATCACTATGAATGGCGGTGCTGGCTCGAAGGGTCGAATGGCCTCCTCCTGCACCTATTTTCTAAGTGTCTATGTTTCTATGATGAATGGGAAGATGCATGGCGGATGCAGTTTAATGTGGATAAATGTGAGGTTATCCACTTTGCTGGTAAGTACAAATAAGGCAGATTATTATCTAAATGGTGTCAGATTAGGAAAAGGGGAAGTACAATGAGATCTGGATGTCCTTGTACATCAGTCACTGAGAGTAAGCATGTAGGCATGTAGGAAAGTAAGCATGGACATAATAAGGAGTTGAGTATAGGAGCAAAGGGTTCCTTCTGCAGTTGTACAGAGCCCTATCTGGAGTATTGTGTGCAGTTTTGTTCTCCAAATTTGAGGAAGGACATTCTTGCTATTGAGGGAGTGCAGCATAGGTTCACATGGTTAATTCCCAGGATGGCTGGACTGTCATATGTTGAAAGAATGGAGCGACTGGGCTTTTATACACTGGAATTTAGAAGGATGAGAGGGCATCTTATTGAAACATATAAGATTATTAAAGGATAGATTAGATTAGATTAGATTAGATTAGATTATTTTATTTGTCATTCAGACCTTTCGGTCTGAGCGAAATTTCGTTCCCCTGCAGTCATACACATAATTTTTTTTTAATGACAGAACATACAATAAACACAAATTTAACATCCACCACAGTGAATTCACCAAACACCTCCTCACTGTGATGGAAGGCAAAGTCTTAAAGTCTCTGTCTCTCCCCCCTTTGTTTCCCTCTGCACTGAGGCGATCCAGGCTTCAGATGTTGTGACTCCACCGGGTCATAGTAAGTAAGTCAGTCCGTGGTTCAACCGAGCTCCGCGAACGGGCCGGTTCAACTCCGCGGCCTGGGGTGGTCGAAGCTGCTGCCCTCCAGACCAGCGGACGAAGCTGTTGTTGCGGGAACTCATAAAAACAGGTCACCAACCTGTAAGCTGCGAGCTCCCGACGATGTCGTCCACTGGGTCCGCGGCTGATTCCACTGGGCCCGTGGTCGCGGTCGGGCCGCTGCCACTGCTCCGGGACCGAGTTGTGTTGCCGCCGCTGCTGCTGCTGCCGCCGCCTCTGCTGCATCCGCACCGGGACCGAGCCGGGCTGCCGCCGCCGCTGGTGCTGCTGGAACCGCTCCGGGACCGAGTCGGGTCGCCGCTGCTGCTGCTGCCACTACCGCCACTACTGGAACCGCTCCGGGACCGAGTCGGGTCGCCGCTGCTGCTGCTGCCACTACCGCCACTACTGGAACCGCTCCGGGACCGAGTCCGATCGCCGCTGCTGCTGCTGCTGCTGGAACTGCTCCGGGACCGAGTCGGGTCGCCGCTGCTGCTGCTGCTGCTGGAACTGCTCCGGGACCGAGTCGGGTCGCTGCTGCTGCTGCTGCTGCTGCTGCTGCTGCTGCTGGAACCGCTCCGGGACCGAGCCGGGCCGCCGCCGCCGGTGGTGCTGCTGGAACCGCTCCGGGACCGAGTCGGGCCGCCGCCGCTGCTGCTGCTGCTGGAACCGCTCCGGGACCGAGTCGGGTCGCCGGTGCTGCTGCTGCTGGAACCGCTCCGGGACCGAGTCCGATCGCTGCAGCTGCCGCCACTGCCGGAACCGCTCCGGGACCGAGTTGTGTCACTGCCGCTGCTGCCGCTCCTGCGGCCGCTGCTGGAACCGCTCCGGGACCGAGTTGGGTCACCGCCGCTGGAACAGCCCCGGGCCCAGTAGTACCTGACTACTCACCAACTTCAGGGTCAGGTACTCAATGAGACAATGGAGAAAATAAAACCACCTGAGAACTGAATCAACCTCAGTGTTCCCCTGGTCAATGCTCAGATCTGGGGACATTTGAGCACGGCCACCAAGACGCAGGATGTCCGTCTCCAGCGTATCCTGAAGCTCCTTTCCACGGGCATAACGGCGTATGCTAGGTCCCTTGATGGGGACAATGTGTCCAGCGAGCAATAGGATGCTCTGGCACTCTTATGCAACGCCCAGTACGAAATCAACTGCCTGCGCAAGAGCTCCATAAAGCCCACTCTCAACCCCAAATTTGCGGGGTTGTGCCGTCCATCTACCACTCCACCGCCTCATCAACTGTTTGGAACAGATCTTTCCAAACAAGTGAAGGAACTAGACGAGGAGGCCAAAACAGCTGGCCTTATGAAACCTCCTCTGACTAGACCCCACCAATACCACCGGCAACAACCATACACTAACTGAAAACCGCGTCAGCCGGATAGGACGCCAAGGACCTATCCCCCTCCACTTCCCCAACCGCAGTGGCCTTTTTTAGGGCACAGCCAACAGCGGCCTGCATGGAAGATGCGGCCACCATCCCGACAACCTCCACAACGTCCATCCAAAACGCCATACGCCAGGACCCGCCGTTAACCATGGAAGTAAGGGGGCCTGGTTCCTCTCAAACAGTAGCATCCCTTCCTGCACAAATTGGTAGACGGTTGCAGGCTGTTTGGGGGAATTTGGGACACTATCACCACTGACGAGTTTATTTTACAAAGTGTTCAAGGTTATGTCATAGAATTCATTGATGGTCAAAATCCCCCTACCCAGCATTCGCCTCATCGAAAATTAAAAGAGGTTGAAGCAGGACATGCCGAAATTTTATGGCTTGCAGCAAAAGGGGTAATTGGGAAAACAACGCACGAACCCCTTGAGTTTGTGTCCAACACCTTCACCAAAACCAAAAAAGATGGGGGGTGTCGAATTATTATAGACCTGAGCTGAACACTTTTATACAATATACCCACTTTAAAATGGATACCTTTAAAACACCCAAGCAGATGCTTTACCCGGGGTACTTTATGGCCTGCATC
The DNA here is from genome assembly GCA_035221665.1 of Okamejei kenojei. Classification (NCBI taxonomy): domain Eukaryota; kingdom Metazoa; phylum Chordata; class Chondrichthyes; order Rajiformes; family Rajidae; genus Okamejei; species Okamejei kenojei. The sequence goes on from CM069133.1 coordinate 40,464,089, forward strand.
GATTTAAAAGATGCATACTATACAGTGCCCATCACTGAATCTCACAGAAAGTTTCTGAAATTTGTCTGGAAGGAACAGTTGTGGGAATACAAAGCATTGCCCAATGGTCTCACCACAGCTCCCAGACTATTTACTAAATTAGTGAAACCTATATTGGCCCTCCTCCGACAACAAAATTACATTGTAATGGCATATTTAGATGATATCCTTATTGTGGGTCAGACCCTCCAATTGGCTATACGGGCAGTTACAGCGACTAAATCTTTATTCGAGAAGCTGGGATTTGTAACCCATCCAGACAAGTCTAAACTGCACCCTTCTCCAATTATGGATTATTTGGGGTTCACCCTAGACACAACCTTAATGATGAGTCATGGTGTTTTCAGTCATGGTGCGTTCTGTGATTCCACACCGCTGCTTTGAAGGATGTCGCGCATGCGTGCTGGCGGGGTCTTCACGAAATCCCTCACCGCAACTCCTCATAAAGTGAAGATCAACCTTCGAACTTGGTAAGTTCTCATTTAATCTTACTATTTCACTGGCCAGGTCAATCATACAATTACAACTAACAGACTCAAAAACATATTTTAACATATAACATCCACCACAGTGACTCCTACACATTCCTCACTGTGATGGAAGGCGAAATAAAGTTCAAGTCTCTTCCATTATTCTTGCTCAGTCGGGGGCCTCGAGCCCTCCGTTGATGGGATGATCTTAACTCCCCAAGGCGGCGGCATTAGGGCCGTCCGCGTTAAGGGTTCAGCACCCGCATAGGGAGGTTGTCAGCTCCCCCGCGCCGGGCTGCACGAACCTCGCGTCGGGGCTGGACGAAACTTCTGCGGCATTGGTGCTCCCGAGTTAGCCTCTCCCGAGACTGCGAGCCCTTGATGGTAAGTCCGCAGGCCGCGGTGGGAGCGATCCTAGGCAAGGGATCTGCTCCGATATTAAGTCCGCGCCCCGCGGTGGGGCTCACGACAGTCCGAGGCGGCTTCCAGATCCAGCGATGGTAGGCAGCAGAGCCCGGAGATTGTGATCCGAAAAATGATCACATCTCCGGGAAGGTAAGGAATTGAAAAAAAAGTTTCCCCCGTTCCCCCCCCCACCCTCTACCCCCCTCCGCCACATAAAACAAACCGAATGACATAAAAACAAACTTTAAACAGACGTAAAAATAGCAAAAAGGTGAAAAAACGAACAGACTGCCGGCAGGGCTGGCCATCTCCCCGGCACCCCTTGAAGGAGGTGTAAGTAAACTCTGCCTCCACCTGAAAGCACCAGCGGGTTTACTCCAGCATTTTGTGTTTATCTACAGTATAATTCAGCATCTGCAGTTCCTTCCAACACTATTCATTAGATTACAGTTCATTAAGTTCAGTTCCAAATCCATCTTTAACTCACCAATGACACCACCATTAGAGGTAGTAATGTGTCAGAGTATAGGATGGAAATCGATCGTCTGATTGAACAGACCAGAACAACAACCTTACTCTCAACGGAGTTGTTTGTTGACTTTAGAAGAGAAAGGCCAAGGATCGCCAAACCTGTTTTCATCGATGGGTCAGAGGTGGAGAGAGTCCACAACTTCAAGTTCCTGGGTGTACATACTGTATCTCGGACGATCTGTCGTGAACCCAGCACATTGTTGCAATCATAAAGAAAGACCGTCAATGACTCTGCTTCCTTTGAGGATGGAAGAGATTTGGCATATTAACGAATACTCTCTTGAGTTCTAGTGGTGTACGGTAGAAAGCATATTGCATCATCGGCTGGTTTGGCATGTTGAATACACGTAAGAAATGAAAAACTGTGGTGGACACTGCGTGGTCCATCACAGGTAAGGACCTCCACACCAACTAAAGGGCTTGTCCCACTTTCACGACATAATTCACGATCTCTGCCGAGTTTGCCCTTGACTCATACTCGCAGCATGGTCGTCACGAGGTCATAGGGGGTCGTAGGAGGTTTTAGGCAGGTCGTAGGTAGGTTGTGATGCTAGTTGTAGGTACTCGTGGCATCAAGTAGGTCGTGGCGTTTTTCTAGCCTGATGAAAAATGTTCACAAGTAAAAAAGAGTGTGAATTAGGTCATGAAAGTGGGACAGGCGCTTAAGGGATCATTTTGAGGCCCTGCCTCCTGCTGAAGAAGGATCTCAACCCGAACGGTCACATATCTATTTTCTCCAGTGATGCTGCATGTCCCATAGAAACATAGAAACATAGAAAATAGGTGCAGGAGTAGGCTATTCGCCTCCTCAAGCCAGCACTGATCATCCAAAATCAGTACCCCGTTCCTGCTTTCTCCCCATATCCCTTGGATTTGTTGGGTTACTCTAGCAATTTTATTTCTATCCTTCCTCATGACTGTTGTACGAAGGTTGCAGCTGCTGAAAAATTCACCTGCGCACAGGACAACATTTACTGCCAGGTGAAGTTTTCATCCACCAGCATTGGCCATGGCCAGATATGCTTTGGGCTGTTACCTCAACTGTTATGCTATCGTTGTACTTGACACTGACTGTTTGGCCACTGAGGCAACATGACGTGATACTTAAAGTGGCGACACTGCCGAGAACTGGAGGAATCATGGAGGAACTGGCGTGGGGGAACCACTCTGAGGAACTGGGGGGGGGGCGGCGGCAAAGCAAAAGCGGAAAGGAGCAAAAGAGAACCTGACATGTGATACTTTGTAACTTTGTCAGTGTCCTTTAAGTGGGGACTCTTTGCATACCTTGTGTATGCAAAATGAAGAATATCACTGTGACTTGGCACACGTGACAATAAAGTATCTTCATTCATTCATTCATTCATTCAATCATGCTGCCAGTCAAAAACATATCTCTACAACCTATTAAGCCGGGAGGGAACATTTACAGTTCCTCGCCCTTAAGAAAGGAAGCAAATAGCTCATGATGCAGCTTTGTACAAAATTTGGTTCGGCCACATTTAGAGTGTTGTGTGCAGTTCCATTTGCCACAATACGGGATGTGGAGGCTTTAGAAAGAGTGCAGAGGGTATCAGGTCATAAGTGATAGGAGTAGAATTAGACCATTCGGCCCATCAAGTCTACTCCGCTATTGAATCATGGCTGATCTATTTCTCCCAACCCCATTCTCCTGCCTTCCACTCATAACCTCTAACACCAGTACTAATTAAAAATCTATCTATCTCTGCTTTAAAAATATCCACTGATTTGTCCTCCACAGTCTCTGTGGCAAAGGGTTCACCACCCTCTGACTAAAAAAATGTCTCCTCACCTCCTTCCTAAAATAATGTCCTCTTTATTTCTGAGGCTATGTCATCTAGTCCTAGACTCTCCCGTCAGTGGAAACATCTTCTCCACATCCACTTTATCCAAGCCTTTCACTATTCTGTATGTTTCAATGAGGTCCCTCCTCATTCTTCTAAACTCAGCTACAAAGCAAGGTTGAACACTTGGATTATTTGCTCTGGAACACTGGAGGTTGAGTGAAGACCAGATAGAAGTATATAAAATGAGATGAGGCATAGATAGGTTAGACAGTCAAAACCTTTTGCCCGGGGTGGAAATGTTAAAGACTAGAGAGCATTGCTTTAAGGTGTGTGGTGGAAAGATCACAGGAGATGTGTAGGAAACATTTTTACAGATAGGGTGATAGGTGCCCAGTACAAGCTATCAGGAGTGATGGTGGAGTCAGATATGATAGTGGCATTTCGGAGGCTTTTTTGACGGGTTTGAGGATGCGCAGGGAATGGAAGGATATGGATTATGTACAGGCAAACAAGTTTATCATAGCATCATGTCCAGCAGATACATTATGGGTTGAGGGTCCTGTTCCTGTGTGGTACTCTTCTATGTTTTATTTTCCAAGTCAATTTCAGAGGGATCCTGGTTTGATTTGATTTGATTCAACTTGATTGCCATTCTCTTCAAGTAAGAGACAACAAAATACTATTTCACATACAGTCATATGAATTAAAAAAAACAAAAAGACAAAACACGATAGTCCACAACACAAACATCCCCACAGCGGCACCAGAGTTCCCCACTGTGAGGGAAGGAACCAAAGTCCAGTCAACCTCCTCGGTGATGTTTCCCGATGTTCACCTGCGGTCGTGGCCTCCCGATCCCCCCTCAGTCACCACTACGGGTGGCCCGATGTTCAGGCCCTCCTGCCGGGAACGATGGAACCCCGATGTCGAATGGAAGAACATCCTCAGCGACCTGGACCTCTGAATCGGCCACCTCCCATCGGAGTCCGCGGCTCCCGAAGTCCACAGGCCGAGCTGGGTGGAGATTCAACGCTGGCGGCCCCCGGCAAAGGGCCACAGGACTCTGCGATGTTGGTCAGCGCAGCCTGAATTGGGAGCTCCGCAGACCACAGCACCGCGATATCGATGCAGCAGGCCCAACACTCCGAAGCCTCAAACGGCGATCCCAGGTGAGGCATCGCCCACTCGGCGATGTATCCAGCGCTGCGCCACCGCTACTGAAGCTCTGGTCCGGTCCACGGCAGGAAAGGCCGTGCCAATCCAGTTGGTAGGCCGCAAGGAGGGGAGCAAGATTGCGACTTGGATAATAGTCGCATCCTCACCAGGAAATGACTGAAAGACGGTCTCCCCCTTACCCTAACCCCCCCCCCCCCCCCCCACCTCACATATATATTTTTTAAACTCCAAAAACATAGTTTAAACTAAAAATAATAAAAGATAAAAAGACAAACAGACTGTAGGTGGAGGCAGCCATCAACAGTGCCACCGGATGTCCTTTACTGGTGTACCTCTCCTAATGGTGGAACAGCAGTAGAGTTGCTGCTTACAGCGAATGGAGCGCCGGAGACCTGGGTTCGATCACGACTACGGGTGCGTGTCTGTACGGAGTTTGTACGTTCTCCCCATGACCTGCGTGGGTTTTCTTCGAGATCTTCGGTTTCCTCCCACACTCCAAAGACGTACAGGTTTGTAGGTTAATTGGCTTGGTATATGTAAATGTCCCTAGTGTGTGTCGGCTATTGTCAATGTGCAGGTTGGCGCGTACCTGGTGGGCCGATGGGCCTGTTTCCGCGCTGTATCTTTAAACTAAACTAAACCTCCACTTCACTGGATATTTTGATAATGTTTCATCACTCATTCCCCCTTCTATCTCCCTCAGTGAAAATTCCCATCCAGGAAGCCCAAACTCCCTGTGCCTCCCTGAAATGTAATGTTCCTTCAACATGGATGGATGGAAATTCTAATTTTCACCAAATTGTTTGGAATGTTTTAGAAACATTTGCAGACACTCACCGCAACTATGAGACCCCCCAAGATATTTCAGATGCAAAGGCTGCCTGAGAAAAAAAAACCATAGGGAATAGGAAGATGTAAAAGATTTTTGTTATTAATATTGCATGTAAATATCCGCTCTGCAGAGAAAATAAATATTAACATTTTGTGCGCATTGCAGCCAAATTGGACAACTGAAAATTTATCATTGGATTTTCTCGGGACCGGCAGTGGCTTTCAAGGCATAAAACATTCAAGAGTTAGATGAGCCAGATTCCTTTAATATGTCCTGGTGAGATGATGCAGTTGATGCCAGCAACACTTTTGTACGCTCTAAATGTATGCTATGCACAATCTGCAGTGTCTTCAATGATTCAGTCTAGCCTCTAGGTAAAAGATCTCTGACCTATATAACGAAGAGAAGATTACACTGCTATTCTTTAGGCACACTTTATTTCCAGCATACAATGCTCATTACAAAAGATTCCTCTAAAACAATTTACAATGCCCTGGTGCATCATTCCCTTCTTGCATTTATGGTGCACACATGCAGGTCAGCACAATTCCTATATCATCACGCTTAATAAATACTGCAGACAATTGGCTGAGTACAGACATATTTTTCAATTTAGTGAAAGACTTCACAGCTCATAATTGGTCTCAAAGTGTGAACTGGAGCATTTTGATCCCATTTTAAAAAGGAGATCCAATCTATAGTTGCTTCATCAACTCACAAATGACAGGATTTGAAGCGAAAGGTAAAAATGTATTTCTGATTTTCAAAATGAAGACTCTTCAGAATACGACACAACGTGCTGGAGTAACTCAACAGGTCAAGACGCATCCCTGGAGAACATGGATAGATGAAGTCTTGGGTCTTGCAGTCTGAAGAAGGGTCTCAACCCAAAATGTTACTCTCCATGTTCTCCAGAGATGCTGTTTGACCCTCTGGTTTACTCCAGCACTTTGTGTCTTTTGCTTTTAAACACAACATCTGTAATTCCTTGTTTCTACCCTTCAGAATAATATGGTCAAGCTTTCTGCTGTGGTGGAAAGGTGTGAAGTAAAAGTTATCATAAATATTGCATTTTAGGTTTAGGTTTATTATTGTCACGTGTTCTGCGGAACAGTGAAAAGCTTTGTTTTGCATGCTATCCAAACAGATCACATATGCTATACATAAATACAAACATGTCAAACCCAACTACAGTAGGTAGAGCAAAGGGAAGATACAGAAAGCAGGATATAATTCTCAGCATTGTAGAAAAAATCATAATAACATATAGGAATAGTGCTATACTTACAGGTACAAAATAATTTAACGAGCGATTAGTTTAGTTTAACTTAGTTTAGTATAGTATAGTATAGTATAATATAGTATAGTTTAGTTTAGTTTAGTTTAGTAAAGTATAATATAGTATAGTATAGTTTAGTTTAGTTTAGTTTATTATAGTATAGTATAGTATAATATAGTATAGTATGGTATAGTTTAGTTTAGTTTAGTAAAGTATAATATAGTATAGTATAGTATAGTTTAGTTTAGTTTATTATAGTATAATATAGTATAGTATAGTATAGTATAGTTTAGTTTAGTATAGTTTAGTGTAGTATAGTATAATATAGTTCAGTTTAGTTTAGTTTAGTTTAGTTTAGTTTAGTTTAGTATAGTATAATATAGTTTAGTTTAGTTTAGTTTAGTATAGTATAGTATGGTATAGTTCAGTTTTAGTTTAGTATAGAATAGTATAGTATAGTATAGTATAGTATAATATAGTTTAGTTTAGTTTATTGTAATGTGTACTGTGAAAAGCTTTTTATTATGTGCTGTCCAGTCAGCAGAAAGACAAAGCATGATAACAATCAAACCACCCACAGTGTACAGATACGGATAAAGGGAATAACATATAAAGTGCAAGATAAAGTCCAGCAAAGTCTGACAAAAGATACTTAAAAATATCTACACCTTTTCTGTAGCTGTAACACTATATCCTGCACTCTGTTTATTTTCTCTTTTTTCACTACCTGATGTACTCATACTGCATGTATGGTATGATTCCTTGGAATGTACACAGAATACAAACTGTCACTGTATCCTGGTATGTTACAATAATAAACCAATACTAATAGAACACAGTCTTAGCAAAAAAAGAAGATGACTTGAAGTGGGTTGATTAGTTGAACAGGTCGAAATAGGAGAGAGAAGGACATAGGAGAGAGAAGAACTTTGCCTTCCATCACAGTGAGGAGGAGATTCACTGTGATGGATGTTTTGTGTAAATGGAATTGTTTGTATGTTTTGTAGGAATTGTTCTGTTTGTATTGCTTGTAGAAACTGAGTTTCGTTTGAGCCTCTCTGAGGTTCAAATGACAAGTAATAAATCTAAAAAAAACCCATAAATACAACAATATTAATGTTTATGTTTAAGAAAAAACTGCAGATGCTGGAAAAATTGAAGGTAGACAAAAATGCTGGAGAAACTCAATGGGTGAGGCAGCTTTATAGAGAGAAGGAATAGGCGACGTTTCGGGTCAAGACCCTTCTTCAGAAAGAAGGGTCCCGACCCGAAACATTGCCTATTCCTTCTCTCCATAGATGCTGCCTCACCCGCTGAGTTTCTCCAATAAGTTTATATAGCAGCTTTTTACAAAGCAAATCATCCCGGCACTTCACAGGGCATTATCAACGAAGAGATGCCTCATTCACAGAAGGAGAAGCTGGTGGAGGTGACCAAAGGTTTGCTTGATAGAGTAAGCTTTAAAGCTTCCCCTAATTAAGGAAAGAATGGCAGAAAGGCAGCAAGATTTAGGGAGGAATTTCAAAGGGACATTTGGCAAGTGAACAATGAGCCAGGTATGGGATGAGTGAAGAGGCTAGTTAAGATAATACATTTGTACTAGATATTAGGGAAGTACATATATGGGGGGATAGTAGAAATAAATTACAGTGAAGGAAAGGGGTGAAGATGTTGTTGAGAGAACTTAGATTTGCAAGGAATATACTCGGGAGCCGTGTGCATAATCTTCGTTTTCGGAGTCCGAAGAGTCCAGAGTACTTCCCCCGGGTCCTCCTACGTCTCACGGCCTTGGACATAACCGCAACCCCACTGACAAGTATGTCCAAATAATCCAGCGAGATAATCCAGAACAAAGTTTGGAGGAACCGAATGCCTGATGTTAATTAATTCCTCTCTCATGAAAATTACTTTGTGGGATTTCCATAGACGACACAAATGAACAAACACAGACAAAGCAGTAAGGAGCAGTACACCGTCGTCAGTGCCATCTTGTTGACCTTATAGAGTGAGGGAATTTTATAGGTGGGAATGGATTGCCTTAAGGGCCTGTCCCACTTGAATGCGATTGCGTGCGTTTGGCGCGACCAAACGGAAGCGGAGTTCACGCAAAGTTCGGGCTACGTACGCGCTAAGTACACGCTAAGTTTGCGCGTTATGTCATTTGCATCATGCTTACCAATCAGCTGGGCAGGAGGCGGGCCGCCTGAATTTAGGCGTTGCACGGTGTCGGGCAATTATGTCATCATGCAACGCCACGCCGGGCAGTGACATAATCATGCAACGCCACGCGCCAAGCGTACACCTTCAATACGCTGCGTACACCGTGAACACGCTGCCTATGACCGCAATGTGCTGCGTACGACCGCAATACGCCTGCATACCGAGAGGCTGTTGGTGCACAAATATTTCGGCCACTGCCAGAATTTTGGAGCCCTGCGTGATGTCGGGACCAGCACCCCACAACTCCATGCTTCTAAGTAGGACCGGTCCCGCACAGCCATTTGGTGCCCGTACGCCTCAAGCGACGACGAGGTCGCGTAATTTGTGAGCCAAGGTCGCGTAAGTGGGACAGGCCCTTTAGTCTTGATGAAGATCTATGGCCTGACACTACTCAAGGTCAGAAATAAGACCAAGGTTGTGGAAGTGATGGAAGTGTCAAGAAAATGTCAAATATTATAGTTCAAGAAAAAGGCTGAAGATGTCCCCATGGGCACTCCAGAAATATTAAATAAATATTTTACATCAGGCTTCATCCTTGAAGTTGATGCTTCATAATTAAGATCTAATGACAATGCTAATACTAAACAAACGATGTTAAAACAGATTAGCATATCATTAATTAAGAATTAAGAGTCTGAAAATAGAACAAAGCAGCCTGATAAAATGATATCCAAACTATGATTTGCAAGGAAATGGGATACATCCTGTGTGAGCCTGTCTCATTTATTTTTAATAACGCATTGCATTATGACCCATTCCCATCGGCCGAGCACAGGATCATGCAGCCCATGTGTTTCTAAAAGGTGACAATGTAGATCTTGGATACTCTATTTTAAAATTATCTGTAAGAAAATTGCTTGAGGTAATCATTAAGTGTGCAACATTTTGATTAGTCGGATAGAGAGGGATATTTTGGAGACATCAAGCATGAATTCAAACAAAATAACATTTATCACAACATCTGGGGAGGCACAGCAGTGCAGCGGTAGAGTTGCTGCCTTACAGCGCCAGTGACCCAGGTTCGATCCTGCCTATGGGTGCAGTCTGTACAGAGTTTGTACGTTCTGTGACTGCATGAGTTATCCGGGTGCTCCGGTTTACTCCCACACTTCAAAGACATACGTGTTTATAGATTAATTGGCTCTTGTAAAATTGTATTTGTCGCTAGTGTGTATGATGGTGCTAGTGTGATCCCTGGTCGGCGTGGATCCAGTGGGCTGAAGGGCCTGTTTCCTTGCTCCATACAGACAGTCAAGAGTCAAGAGTCAAGAGTGTTTTATTGTCAAATGTCCTAGATAGGACAATGAAATTCTTACTTGCTGCAGCACAAAAAAAAAAAAAAAGTTTAGTGTGAAAACATAGTACATAACAGGGAAAAAAAAAAGAAAAAAGTTTAGTGTGTATATATACACACACACACACACACATACTCAATAAATAAACAAATAAACAAACCCAAATATCTGCTTCTTCTTCTTCTGAACCTTCTGAATTTTATAGTCGGCAGGGCAGTACACTGCATATCGCCAACTTGGTCAATTTTACCTTTTTATCAAGCCAATTAAACAAGTCAATTAACCTACAAACCTGCACATCTTTGGAGTGTGGGAGGAAACCAAAGATCTCGGAGAAAACCCATGCAGATCACAGGGAGAATGTACAAACGCCATACAGACAACACACGTAGTCGGGATCGAACCTGGGTCTCTGGCGCTGCATTTTGCTGTAAGGCAGCAACTCTACCGCTGTGCCACCGTGAATGCCACCGTGACTGCCCTTCTTCTTGCATATGGCGTGCACAGCCTAAAGTTTAATGACAACTTGTTCTATTTGATCTTATTTGATTGTGCCCACTGGGTTGATTGCATTCCTTGAAACAGGGCGGACCACGTGAAGGTTGCAATCTTCCACCCCAAGCCTCTGCTAAGATGTACTCAAGTGTAGTAAGAACTAGATGGAAAGATATGGGCAGAAGGTATTTATAGAGCAGTCAAGCTCACAGGAGAAATCATTACATTTTCTGACCAGGCACATTACAGCCATTTGGACTGAATTTGGACTGAATTCAACAATGTTGGATCACCAGCTATTCTTTGAGCTAATTTTTCTCTAAAGTTTAAAGTCTGAAGTAAGGTGGTCAGAGGGCAGCTAAATGTTAACCACATTGGAGAATCTGGAGTCACTTTTAAGCGAGACCAGATTATGATGAACCAGGGGGTTGTATGATAATTTATTGCCCTACTTCTTACAATGTGTAGGGCTTGTTTCCTTCTCATTCCCGATACACTAAATGATTTGATTTTAAATTCCCCCTCTGTCAAGATATCATAGCAGCTTTTAATTCCGAGGTTAGGTATCCAGCAGATACATATTACTTCATTGGACGAGAGGTGACTGAGTTTATGAAATATACCGTATATTTCAGTCTGGTGGAAAATAGCATTAAAACTGGAACAAAATCACATTAGCTTGATATGCGTATTTATGTGAAAGTCTGTCATCCGGTGAGTCATTATTTTTTGATAGTCCACTGCTGAGTTTGCCAGGCCATTCACATGAAATTCCACTTTCGTAAATCATTCATGAGATGTGACATTACTGCCAAAAGCATGATCTATCGAGAGTGCAAATTACCCTTGAGAGTTGTGGTCCTCCTTCTGGTGAAGTGCTACTGCAATGCTGTTGAGTAGGACGTTCCAAGTGTCAACATGTAGCTTGAGTGGTCTGTGAGCACCATTCCCATCAGTCAGAGGCTGGAGATTATTTGCCTTTGTCTGTGTTATATTTCAGAAGTTAAAGCAGGGCAGGACTTACCCAGTAAATGGCAGGGCAATGGAAAATGTTAAAGACCAGAGAGACATATGTGTAGGAAGGAACTGCAGATACTGGTTTACACCAAAGATAGACACAAAAAAACTGGAGGAACTCAGCGGGACAGGCAGCATCTCTGGAAAAAAGGAATGGATGACGTTTCGGTTTGGGTCTGAAGAAGGGTCTCGACCCGATACACCACTTATTTAAGAATATTCAAGAATGAGGAGTAATTTAAGAATAACGTTATTTAAGGATAGCGTTATTTAAGAATAAGGAGAAAGCCATTTAGAACGGAGACGAGGAACCATTTTTTTCTCACAGAGAGTGGTGAGTGTGGAATTCTCTGCCTCGGAGGCAAGTTCTCTGGATGCTTTCAAGAGAGAGCTAGATAGGGCTCTTAAAAATAGTGGAGTCAGGGGATATGGGGAGAAGGCAGGAACAGGGTACTGATTGGGGATGATCAACCATGATCACATTGAATGGTGGTGCTGGCTCAAAGGGCCGAATGGCCTACTCCTGCACCTATCGTCTATTGTCTATTGTCTATTGTCACCCATTCTTTCTCTCCAGAGATGCTGCCTGTCCTGTTGAGTTACTCCAGCATTTTGTGTCTACCTTTGGGGCACAACATGATAGTTCCACCCAAGGTGGTGACGCAGGTACACAGAATGGTGAAGAAGGTGTTTGTTATATTTGCCGTCACCATTCACAGTTTGGAGTACAAGAGGTGGGAGATCACGTTACAATTGTGCAAGGTGCAGATGAGAACCTGGGAAGTCACTGGTTCTCATCACAGTGGTTAGGGAGTGAAGCACAGAGCATAGATTGAGAGGTGAAAAAAAGGGGCACTGAAGGGCATGTTTTTCACAAAAACAAGAGGTTGGTAAGCTTACCAGGGAGAGGTTAATTTCAACATTTCAAAGGAGGATAGGAAAGATTGAGACGATATGGACCACAGACTATTGAGATGGCAACTTGGGTCAGCATGGAGTTGTGCCGATAGGCTTATAGCTGTATAAGGAATCTATTGTTGAGTGGTTACTTGGCTTTCTTCTGATTGTGTTTTCTCATGACGGTTTATACATCTGGTTTGATAATGGTTCAAACACTGTAGCGCGGCGGTTTACCCTTACAGCGCCACCGATCCTGGGTGACTAAGGGTGCTGGCCGTACCATAGAGTTTGCACTTCTCCTAGTGACCATGTGGGTTTTCCCCGGGCTCTCGGTTTCCTCCCACACTCAGACGTGCTTGTAGGTTAATTGGCTTTAGTAAAAATAGTAAATTGTCCGTCTTGTGTGTGGGGTGATCGCCACACCATGCTGAAGGGCAGTATTCTAAAGCCTAGTGATTTGCTAGGTCATGTCAAGGTAATGTAGAGTCAGCACTGATTCTGAAATTTTATTTCGGAGTGACTTTGTGAAAACCCCGCCAGCACGCATGCGCGACATATCGTCGCGCGCATTTGCCTCGACAAGCTGGGGAGGGGGGGGGGGGAGTGCGCTCTCTCCACCAGCTCCTTCAAAAGGCCGTCAGGTAAGTCCACTAACCTTTATTTCCAACAGGATGGACACCAAAGGGAAACGGAGCCGCGGGGCATCGACAAGCCAGCGGCCTTTGTCACTGGAGCTGCGAGCACCACCGGCAGCATCCGGACGGTCGGGGGTTAGAGTGTGGAAGTCGGGCACTTCCGTTACACCAGCGCCCGACTTATCACCTGAATGGCTGACCACACAGGAGCTGGATACTGCTGACCCAGACTTCGTTCCCCCAGGAAGCGGGGGAGCAGACAGGTATGTGGACAGGTGCCTCGCTCGTTGCCAGCGACCTCACCCCAAGTTGCAGTGGATCCACGGGACCGGGCCGGGGAACGGCTGCGCTGCAGGGAAGCCCAGCAGCCACATTCCGCCACGTACAGCTGTCGGGGATATCTGCCGTAGGGCAGTCTGGCAGGGCTACTGCTGCGTCGAGCAGCCCTGCAGGAGCAGGTGCTGCCGGCATAACACTGCGGTCAAGGGCGTTGGGCTGCGGTCAAGGGCGTTGGTGGCAGCAGTAGACGGTCGGTTAGTTATCTCTGGCAGCTACCGACCATGCACCTCCACGCAGAACATTGGGCGACAGTGGAGGTAAGCCTGCACGGACTCCAGGGAGCAAGGTTCTGGGGGCCGGCGCCGATTCATCTCCCCTGTCATCCTACCAGGCAGGTGGGCCGCCACAGTCTGCTCGAAGGCCGACAAGCGGAGAGTCCGTGCGGGAGTCGTATGAGCCTACAGGGGCGGTAGGCCACGACAACCTGCCATCGGACCCTAGTCTGCATCTACGGAGGTGTGTCTGTTGGTCCCCAGAGAATTTGCAGGGCCTGGGGAAGTTGGCTTGTCCGCCGCGAGTAGCGGGGGCGGTCGCATTGAGCGGTTGGAGCTCTTGGTGGAGCAACTCCTCCAGCTGGACAGGGACCGGGATGAACGGGACTCTCGGGCCTCTACTAGCCATGCCAGGAGCCCACTCAGCCTCTCGTCTTCCACAGCCAGGAGTGCCAGCAGTTGCCCGGCCGCTGCCTTCGAAGATGACCCGAGACTGCCGGAGACCGCAGAGCCAGAGCACGATGCTGGACGTGGTGGGCAAATTTGCCACGGCCACACACACTGGGGAACCCCTGCACCACAAACTGGCGGGCACCATTAATTACCTGGCTACTCACCAACTTCAGGGTCGGGTACTAAATGAGACCATAGATAAATTCAAACCGCCTGAGAACTGCATCAATCTCAGTGTTCTTACGGTTAATGCCCAGATCTGGGGACACTTGAGCACGACCACCAAGATGCAGGACGTCCGTCTCCAGCGCATCCTGAAGCTCCTCTCGATGGGCATTACGGTGTATGCCAGGACCCTCGATGGGGATAATGTATCCAGCAAGCAGCAGGATGCCCTGGCACTTCTATGCAACGCCCAGTTTGAAATAAACAGCCTGTGCAAGAGCTCCATCAAGCCCACTCTCAACCCGAAATTTGCGGGGTTGTGCCGTTGCTCCACCGCTCCACCACCTCATCAACTGTTTGGAAAAGATCTCTCCAAACAAGTCAAAGAACTCGACGAGGAGGCTAAAACTTTGGGCCTTATGAAGCCTCCTCCGGCTAAACCCAACCCATATCACCGTCAACAACCACACACTACTTGCCAGATAGGACGCCAAGGACCTATCCCCCTCCACTTCCCCAACCACAGCGGCCTTTTTTAGGGCAAGGCCTGCAACGGCCCGCATGGAAGATGCGGCCGCCATCCTGACAACCAACGCAACGTCCCCCCAAAACGCCATACGCCAGGACCCGCCACTAACCATGGAGGTAAGGGGGTCTGGTTCCTCCCAGGCAGTAGAGTTTCTTCCTGCACAAGTTGGGGGACGGTTATCATAAATTATCTGGAGATGTTAGGGGCTTTCCATGGACTACGGGCTTACTGTACTAACTCATGGGACTTACATATCCGCCTCCAAATAGATAACACAACGGTGGTGGCTTATATCAATCATATGGGTGGTATCAGGTCGTTATCTTGTGATGAATTGACAAACACAATTTGGCACTGGTGCATCGAGAGAAATATTTGGATTACAGCGACCTATTTGCCAGGGAAGCTCAATACAGTGGCGGACACCAGGTCACGAGTGTTCAATGACAACATCGAGTGGATGTTGAACCCCCAAACTTTTGCTGATATTATAGCTCACTATGGGACACCAGATATTGACCTCTTTGCATCCAGATTGAACCATCAGATACCAACGTATGTGTCTTGGGAATCAGATCCTGGGGCAATAGCTATGGATGCTTTTTCTATCCATTAGGGGAAATGGTTTTGCTACGCATTTCCCCCATTCTGCCTCATCAGTCGGGTATTTCAGAAAATTAAACTGGATTCTGCAACTGGCATACTGATCATTTCCCGACTGGCCTACACAGCCATGGTACCCGATGGTCCTCAAAATCTTGAAACATCCATGGCTTCTGATTGGTAAACACCCCAAATTAATTACTAACCCCATTATGGGGGACAGTCACCCATGCCATGGTCACCTAAACATGTTGGACTGCAGGTTCTAAAAAGGCCACTCGTCAAGGCCGGCATCTCACCACGAGCCATGGAACTCATCTCAGCATCATGCCGAGTAACAACCAGGAGCCAGTAACTCACACAGATCAGGAAGTGGGAGGCATTCTGCTCCTGTACCAACACGACCTCCAACTCGACAACAATGTCCTGGAATTCCTAGCGGGCCTTCATTTCGATGCTGGCCTTAGCTACAGTGCCATCAACAGCGCCAGGAGTGCACTGTCCTCATACCTGGACATAGGTATACGCTCCAACCACCTGGTGTGTAAATTCATGAGGGAGTGTTAACACCAACCCTCCACGGCCCAGATACAACTTCACCTGGGACGTAGGGATCGTTCTGACCCTACTGAGGAGCTGGTCTCCTATGACCGAGTTACCACTCAAACAGCTCACCCTCAAAGTGGTGATGCTGATGGCACTGACTACAGCTCAACGAGTCCAGGCATTACAAAAGCTGCGGCTGGATAGCATGGTCTCCACCCCTACACAGGTGACTTTCTTTCTCCAGGACCTATTGAAGCAGCACAGACCTGGGGCTCATGGGCTGCAGTTGGAGTTTCGGGCATACCCCACTGATGCCACCCTTTGCATAGACACCTCTACATCTGCATTACACGAACCATCAAGAAGATGGAGCAGGGGCTCCTCATCAGCCACAAACTTCCGCATCACCAGGTGACTGTGCAGACTATCGCCAGGTGGTGTTGGGTGCAGCAGGAGTCGCTACTAACATTTTTAAATGTCACTCTACTAGGGCTGCATCCACATCAGCGGAGAGGACCATGGAGGTGCCCATGGACCACATCCTCGCCACCGCGGGCTGGCTAGTGAAGCAACCTTCCAAAGGTTCTACAACAAACCACTGGTCGCCCACGCAATATTCACAGAAGGCGTGCTGGCAGCCGCTCAGTGAATGTTTGTCCCCGGGTTCGGGATTATTTGTTTATTATTATTTGTGCAATAAATATGCATTATTTTTCAGCCTGTTCCGACTGAACTGCATTAACTGCCTTCCTCCATCAGGATTGCGGCAGTGTGATAGCATGGACGTTGTCCAGGGCGTGAAATCACAGAGCTTTGAAATCTTCACTAAGTCACTCACGTGACTCCAAAATAAAATAGTAAGATTAAATGAGAACTTACCAAGTTCGAAGGTTGATCTTTAGTTTATGAGGAGTTGCGGTGAGGGATTTCATGCCCTCTGCTCCCACCCTCTGTCATAAGGTCAACTGGTATGTTCTACATTCTTCATCTTACTATTTTCAGTCATGGTGCGTTCTGTGATTCCGCACCGCTGCTTTGAAGGATGTCGCGCATGCGTGCTGGCGGGGTCTTCACGAAATCCCTCACCGCAACTCCTCATAAAATAAAGATGAACCTTCGAACTTGGTAAGTTCTCGTTTAATCTTACTATTAAATATAGGATTCTTTTATTGAAATGAGTGAGCACAATGTGTTTTTATGAGAGACCTGCCAATTCATGGTCACCATTGTTGTGAAGATTGTAAGGTCTTCACTTAAGCGATTATTCAATCATAAGATTGTAAGTTCTGGAGCTCAATAATGCCATTCGGTCCATCAAGTCCACTCCATCATTCAATCATGGATGATCTATCTTTACCTCTCAATCCCATTCTCCGGCCTTCACCCCATAACCCCTGACATCCGCGTTAATCAAGAATCTGTCAATTTCCACCTCACAAATATCCATTGACTTGGCCTCCACAGATTGGCTATTAATTCCACAGATTCACTCTCATGAGAAATTCCTTTACTTCTCCTTTCTAAAGTTTGTCGTTTTATTCTGAGGCTATGGCCTCTGGCCCCAGACTCTCCCACTTGTGGAAACATCCTCTCCACATCCACTCTATCCAAGCCTATATAACATAGCCTGCTACATATTTATCATGTTAAAATGAAAGGTCACCATCGTTAGTCCTTAAGGGCCTGTCCCACTTGGGCGACCTAAGATGCGGGTTAAAAAGAGTTTGCCCTGGCCTCAAACTCACAGCATGGTCGACATGAGGTCCTAGGGGGTCGTATCATGTGGCTGGAACCCTCCTTCATGCTCGAGGGAGGTTCGCGGCCTCAGCTGGGTCGTGGAAAAATTTTCAGCATATTAAAAAGTTTTCCGCGAGTAAAATTTGGTCGGCATGGATCTTTTTCACTCATAGTGCAGTGGAGTGGGGTCGCTATTTACTTAAAGGCAGTTGAGGGCAGCCGTAGGCAATCTCCTTCGCTGACCGGCCATTTTGATTGGCTGATTGGAATGTCATGACCTAGGAAGACCTACCGGTAGGTGAAATGCCCGCTAAACTTTATTAAACTCCTCAAAGGTGCCTCCACTCCTTCAACCCCCCCTTCTCTCCCCTTCTCCTCCCCTTCTCTCCCCTTCTCCCCCCTTCTGTCTCCCTTCTGACTCTTTCTCTCCCATTCTCTCTCCTACTCTCCCCTTCTCTCTCCTTCTCTCTCCCCCCCCCCCCCCCCCCCCCCCCGCGCTCTCTAAAGGACTTATGGTACTCTGTGGCAGCTGTTTACCTTTCTGTTCATCCCGCAGACAGCGCTCCTCCACTGTCCCTGGCCCCCACCAGGGTCCAGCTCGAAGCTTTCCAGACGAGTGCCCTCAAGCTTGAAGGTCGAAGGCAGTCTTCTGGACTCGTAGAATAGGTCGCCCAAGTGGGACAGGCCCTTTCATTCTGATTATTTAATCATGATATATTCATATTGATATGAAAACAGTAAAATTGACAAATCTAACAGAAAGGAGCAATCAATCAACTTCAACAGGAGATGAAAAAAATGATTAACTTTGTAATAATTTTATCCATATTATCTTTCGATATCTTTGTTTTATTCATTCCTGCATTTGAAAACACTCAAAAAGATTGGCTAATTTTCATGATTCCTTTCTGCTCCTCATAAAATCTACAATCCTCAATCACATCACCAACTTATCTTCTGCATTGGAGGAAATGCAATATGAATGGCATATGCAAATGCACATGCGTATTATGTAAGTGGTTTAATATAGTTTAACACTTGGAACTGAATGAAATTGTGGTGAATGTGGGCTGGTATTCTTCCAAGGCCAATCTATCATTAGTGAGATGTAGCCCATACAGGCACACCACCGATTTTCAGGCAACTGATGCCCCAGCACCTCCTTTAATCCGGACAAAATTCTGAGCCACAGAAGGCTGTGGAGGCCAAGTCAATGGATATTTTTAAGGCTGAGATAGATATGTTCTTGATTAGTAAGGGCATCAGAGATTAAGGGGAGAAGGCAGGAGAATGGGGTTAAGAGGGAGAGATAGATCAGCCATGATTGAATGGCGAGGTAGACTTGGTGGGCGAAAAGGCCTAATTCTGCTCCTATCACTTGTGACCTTATGATCTTATGAACATGGGACTTTTATTGGATGGTTGATGATTTGGGATGGATAATCCGGCAAGGTTCTGGAAACAAGGGTGCTAGAAAATCGATGGTGAATCCATAATTCAACCAGGGCTTTTCTTACTAGTTATTATGTACCTCCCTCTTCCAAGTTGTCATCCACAATTTATAATCAAGCTCTTTGCAAATTACTGTAATCCCACTAACTTTTAAAATATATATATTTTACAGATACTCATACTGAAGGCAGCTATCAAAATTTTGCCAATGTACATATTTTATTATTCTGAGTAAGTATCAATTTGTTCAGGACATCAGCTGTGACTCTGTTAGTTACTCCTTCAGTTCACTCTCCGAATATTAACAACTCAAATCCCTAGTTGTTGCCTTGTGGCAATTATCTCTGTTGTCATCCCCTTTGTAGCTCTGTGAGTGCCACAAGACTGGGTTTTCATTTTGTAAATCAATCTTTAAACTAAGGACTTGTTTGCTTTCACAGATGGATGTTAAAAATGCCATGGGAAAATTTGAAGGATTATTTTTGCTGGAAAAAGTGTAGGGATTTACAAGAAAGGTGCCAGTCTGAACTATAGGAAGAGGTTGGACAGGCTAGGACTTTATTTCATGGAGCGCAGAAGGATGAGTGGTGTTCTTATAGAGGTGAAGATAGACATAAAACTCAGCGGGACAGGCAGCATCCCTGGAGAGAAGGAATGGGTGACGTTTCGGGTCGAGACACTTCTTCAGATCCGAACCGTCATCCATTCCTTCTCCCCAGAGATGCTGCCTGTCCCGTTGTGTTACTCCAGCTTTTTGTGTCTATCTTTGGTTTACACCAGCATTTGTAGTTCCTTCCTATACATCATATGGAGGTGTATCAGCTCATGAGGAAGATAGGGTAAATGCACAGATCTTCTCTGCTATCAGAGATAATGCATCATCTCTGCCTTCTATGCTACATTAACACTGTCAATATCACATGCCCTGTAAACTCTCCACCTTACCCTAAAATAAAACCTATTAAAGTGAAGGGAATCCTCATCCTTGCTTGCCCTACCTAGTTCATGCCTAGGGTGAGATTTGTAAACGGTGTTCTCAATTCAAGTTCAAGTTACATTTATTGTCACATGCACCATTGGTACAGTAAGATTTGAGTTCCCATACAGCCATATGAATATAAAGAACGCAATACACTATAGAATTTAACATGAACATCCCCACACAGCAAAATCAATGTTTCCCACTATGAGGGAAGGAAATAAAGTTCAGTCATCTTCCTCTTTGTTCACCCATGGTCGGGTCCTTTGAGGCCTCTGCAGTCACCGTTACGGCAGCCTGATATTCAGGCATTTTCTTGGGGATGATCCGAAATCTGGCATCAGAACGGATGAACACACTCGCGGCTTGGAGTTTCTGAATCGGCCACATCTTACCGGCTCCCAAAGCCCACAGGCCGAGCTTGACGGAGATTCAACACTGGCGGCCATCGGCAAAAGATCCCAGGACTCCGCGATGTTAAAGTCAGCACCGTCCGCGGCTAGAAGCTCCGCAACCACAGCTCCGTGGTGTTAATCAGCAGGGCCCAACACTCCGGAGTTCCAACACGGTGATCCCCGGTAAAACACCGTCCCGCTCCGCGATGGAATTCAGTGCTGCACCGCTACTGAAGCTCTAGCCAGTCTCCGGTTGTAAAGGCCGTGCCAATCCAGATGCTAGGCCGCGAGGGGGGGGCGATTATGCGACTTGGAGAGTAGACGCATCTCGACCAGGAAGTGACTGAGAAATGGTTTTGCCCTATTCCCCCCCCCCCCCCCACCCCCCATCCCCCACATAAAAAATACTTCAAAACCTTTAAAAACATACTTTTAGACATACTAAAAATAACAAAAAGGGTGAAAGGACGGACTGCTGCTGGCGAAGGCTGCCACACTCGATGGCGCCACCCAATGACATGAATCCACTATCTCTAGTTTGATTTACTGCAACAATAGATAGTGGTGAATGCACAGTGTTTTTTCACCCAAGATCCAGGAGACATACATTTAAAGTGAGAGAGAAAAGATTTAAAAGGAAGCTGAGGGGAAACTTTTTCATGCATAGGTTGGTGGGTATATGGAACGAGCAGTCAGAGGAGGTCGTTGAAACAGGCACTATAACATCATTAAAAGACATTTGGACGCACATGGATAGAAAAGAATTAGAGGAATATGGGCCAAACGTGGGCTTATGGAACTTGTGTAAGTAGAGCAATTTTGGTCAGCATGAGCAAGTCGGGCCGAATGGCCTGTTTCTGTGCTCTATGACCCTAGAACTAAAGATTGCAAGATGCAGCATGGAAACAGGACCTTCGCCCCACTGAGTTCATGCCGAGTTCGATGTCATCCCACTTTCCCACACGTTTTTGGGATGGAATGTGGGAGGAAACGGGAGCTCCCGGAGGAAACCCATGCATTGAAAAGAGAGAATGTGAAAATGCCACATAAACAGCACCCGAGGCCAGGATCGAACTGGGGTCTCTGGCAATGTGCGGCCGCAGCTCTACCAGCCGCATCCACGGCTTGCAAGATGAATGGGTGTGTTATCCTGGTCTCTTTCTGGCACTTGTTCAATGTTACCAAAACATTTCATCAAATTATGATCACTTGCTGGTTGAGAGGACCGGGTTCTGAGTTCCCCACATGAAAGCTGGAGCTACATTCCACATCCTTTATTGACAGTAACATACTTTGAAATGTACTGCAAGGGAATAATAGGTGCTAAATAAATGCAAGTCTTCCTTATCTTTCCACTGGCTGGTAGTTTAATGTTGTACCGTAACTTTCATTGTGGGCCAATCATTTTTCTCCCACTGGCTTTCTGTTGTGTTAGTGATGCCACAATATGGTACACATGTACTGCTCCGCATAAATCCTTGTAGTACATGGTCGTCATTTTCGTGAGCATTAGTATCACGGCTTTCCATCTTCTACCAGACTGATGAATAATTTGTATTCAGTTACATGAGTTTTATTAAACTACCTAATAGTGAAGCTTTAAATAATGACTTAAGGTCGACACGGTGACGGAGAGGTAGAGTTGCTGCCTTACAGCGCCAGTGACCGGGGTTCGATCCTGACCAAGGGTGCTGTTTGTATGGAGTTTGTACATTCTCCCTGTGACTATGTGAGTTTTCTCTGGGTTTCCTCCCACATTGTAAAGACATGCTGGTTTGTAGCTGCCACACCTGCTGAGTTTCTCCAGCACTTTTGGCAATTTCGATTTTCCAGCATCTGCAGTTCCTTCTTAAACCACTGGTTTGTAGGTTAATTGATTTCTGTAAATTAGTGTGTAGGATAGAATGAGTGTTGGTTGATGCAGACTCGCTGGGCCAAAGGGCCTGTTTCCACACATATCTCTAAACTAATGGGAGGCACGATGGTGCAGCGGTAGAGCGCTTGCAGCACCGGAGACCCGGGTTTGATCTCGACTATCTGTGCTGTCTGTAAGGAGTCTGTACATTCTCCCCATGACCGTATGGGTTTATCCGAGATCTTCAGTTTCCTCCAACTCTCCAAAGACGTACAGGTTTGTAGGTTAATTGGCTTGGTATAAATGTAAGTTGTCCCAGTGTGTGTAGGATTGTGTTGATGTGTGGGGATCGTTGGTTGCCGCTGACCCATTCACTCTTGGGCAGAAAATTCCACGTATTTGCAATGCACTGAGCAAACAAGTTTCTGATCTCAGTCTTAATGCTGCATTTCCTGCAACAATATCCCCTTTCTTTCTCAACTCTCCAGTCTGATCCAACAGCTTCCCAGGATTTACCCCATCTGATGAGCGCTTGTCGGCACTGGGCTTCTACTCACTGGAGTTTAGAAGGATGAGGGGGAACCTCACTGAAAATTGCAGAAGTCCAATAAAGGATAATCCATGCATCACCAATGAGGTAGATAATAGTTCAGCACTGCTCTCTGGTTGTGGTAGAATGATTCAGTTGCCCGATAACAGCTGGGATGAAACGCTGCACCATTTGTGCTACCACCTCTGGAGCAATTGTTGCATTAAGATAGTTGTGTAAAATGATGGTTCAAGTATTCACCTTTGCTCACAAAGAATGAAAAATCAGGGAATTCTGTGTGAGAACCTTCAGATTTCAAGGATTTGGCTGACAGCACCATTATTTTTTTCTAATGATCTTTCTTGGTTTTGTTAAGTCTCGTTAGACTCACAGCCCCAGATTCATTATCCTTTCCTTCTGCAGTGACACAGTTCTTTAATAATTCTGTCATTATTTATTTCCATATGCAACATCTCCCTATCTG
Organism: Okamejei kenojei; assembly: GCA_035221665.1. Lineage (NCBI taxonomy): Eukaryota > Metazoa > Chordata > Chondrichthyes > Rajiformes > Rajidae > Okamejei > Okamejei kenojei. The sequence goes on from CM069133.1 coordinate 40,487,466, forward strand.
TTTCTAATGGCCTTGCATTCTCCGCCACTGCAGTTTATCTTCCTGCTATAATTGTAAAAATCTAGTTTGGTTAATCCTGATATTACTTGAGCATATCCTTTTTTTTTACAGCTTTATCATTTTTGATCAGAGCAAAGGGACTGGGTAATGCGAGTAAACAATTTGGTGGGATATTCTTTGGAGCCTTGCTTCGATGAGATTATTGTGTTTTATGGTGCTGCAGAGAAGCAGAATCATTTGAGTCTTTCACGACTGAAGGAGCACATATATTGGTCAATGAATAATAAGTTAACTGATGTTTCTTTCCCTTGGACACAACAGTGCAAAGTTTCAGTGGTGTATGTGATCCAAAGCTATGCACAATTAACTTGCTCAATTGCTACTCCTTTGGCCAAGAGAAACAAAACTTGTAGGATGTTGCAGGGGAAAGAATAGTGAGGGCTACCAACTAGTAAATGGGGACTAGTAGATGCAACTCGTAAACAGCCCATCCAATCTAACTTGTTCATGCCAACCAGGTTTATAATGGGACTAGTCCCATTTGCTTACATTAGGCCCATGTCCTGCTAATTCTTTTCTATCCATGTATCTGTCTAAATGTCTATTAAATGTCACCATTAGGTATAACTGCCTCTAAGGGTTTCATCTGGCAGCTTGTACCTTATACACGTCACATTTTGGATGAAGAGATTACTCTCAGCTTCCTTTTACATCTGTCTCCTCTCATCTTACGCCGATACACTCCACTTTTAGATAGCTCTACCTTTGGAAAAATTCTCCTTATTTATGCCTCCCATGATATTGTACGCCTCTAAAAGGTCATTGCTCCCACATCTCTGAGGGGATGCCATTGAGTATGGCTACCCAGCCTGCAGCTGTCCGTCCTTTCACCCTTTTTTTATTTTTTAGTATGTCAAAAGTTCAGTTGGAGGTCTAATCTTTTTTATGTGGGGTGTGGGAGGGGGGGATTGAAGGGGGGATCTATTTTTCTCAGTCCCTACCTGGTCGGAGATGCTTTTCTCCGGGCCATATCTTCACCCCTTCCTCGCAGCCTACCACTGGGACCGGAGCGACGCTTCCTGCCGTGTCTGTGGCGCCATTGCGGAACGGGCGATGCCTTACCCGGGTCGCCATGCAGTGGGCTCCGGAGTGCTGAGACCACCGACTCCCAACATCGCGGAGCTGTCATTGCGAAGCTTGCAGCCGCGGCGGCGCTGACTCTGAACACCGCGGAGCCTGGGCTATCTCGCCGAGATCGCCAGTGTCGGAGCTCCGACCAGCACGGCCTGTGGACTTCGGGATTCGCGGTCTTTGGCAGCAAGCAGCCGTTCCAGACGTTCCAAGCCGCTGAAGAGTGTTCTCCCGATGCCGAAGCCCCATCATCTGGCGAGAGGACCTGAACAACGGGCCCCGTTGTGGCGACTGCGAAGGCCTCAATAGGCCCGACCATGGGTGAACAAGGGGAAGAGGACTTGACTTTGTTCCTGCCCTCACAGTGGGTATCATTGTTGGGGATGGTTTTATGTTTTATGTTCAATTCTTTTTTAATGGGGTGTCTTATTTTTATTGGTGTGCTGCAAATGACAACTCAAATTTCACTACACCAGAAATGGTGTATGTGACAATAAATGTCCTTTGTTGTCCCAAAGACACGTGGAATTTTAGGCTAATTGTTCTCAGTAAAATTGCCCCTATTGTGTCCGGAATGTATGGAACTAGTGTGGGTGGGTGATTGGTGGTCAGTGTAGACTTGGTGGGCCGAAGGACCTGTTTCTCTGCTGTATCTCTGCAAAAAATATAAATGTTCAAAATCAGTCAGAGGGTGGTGAATCTGTGGAATTCTTTGCCACAGAAGGATGTGGAGGCCAAATCAGTGGATATTTTTAAGGCAGAAAGACAAATTCTTGATTAGACTGGGTGGCAAGGGTTTTGGGGAGAAGGCAGGAAATGGGATTATGAAGTGGAGATCAGCCATGATTGAATAACAGAGTAGACTTGGGCCGAATGGCCTAATTCTACTCCTATTAATTGTGAATTTGTGAACTTAGCTTACTCTAAGATGCGGCGTGAAAACCAGTCATTTTGCCCACTGTGCTGACATCGATCACCCATTTACACTGATTTTGTTTTTCACTTTTGCATTCTAAACAATAGGGGAAATTTACAGAAGCCAATCAACAATGATTGAAAGATACAGAATGGAAGCAGGCACTTTGGCCCACCGAGTCCACGCCGACCATCAATCAACCGTTCAAACCAGGTCTATGTTAACCCACTTTTGTATACTTTACCTTCGGTCTAGAGGTAATATACAGGGGCCAATTAACCTACAATCCCAAAGAGAAGGATCCTGACCCGAAACGCCACCCATTCCTTCTCTCCAGAGATGCTGCCTGTCCCGCTGAGTTACTCCAGGCTTTTTGTGTCTATCTTCAGTTTAAATAGGCATCTGCAGTTCCTTCTTACACAACCTACAATCCCGCAAGATGTGGGAGGAAACCGAAGCACCCGGAGAAAGCACACACGGTCACAGGGAGAATGTGCAAACTCCACACACAGACAGCACCCGAGGCCAGGATCGATCACGGGTCTCTGGCGTTGTGAGACAACAGGTGTACCGTTGCGCCATTGTTTTTGCTTATTATAAATGTTAAACTCTGCATTGGCAGGGAGTGCTGTAGATGCATTTTAGCACATATCAAAATTGCGAATGAAATGTAAGCAATTGAAGGCAGCTTGGGTCTCTATCGCTCTTTTGTCTCTGAAGTCAATTTACCAGATGGTCCTTGTGGCTCGGCTGTTTACCCACTGTCAATTTGTCATTTTAGGATCTATCATCCCTGGCCTAGAATCCAATTTGCACACTGAAAAACAGAGTGAGCTGCAGACAATCCTATCCTGCCAGATTGCTGAATGCTTTCTGCTGTAGTTGAATCTGCCCTTGAACAAACCTTGATATATATTTTTAAAATACAGTGCATAAAGGCCTCCCTCTCCTCCGGCACATTTTCTTACTACTTACAGAGTATACGCTTGGCTCTCTGTACTGCCAAGGATAGACAAGATAACCTGGAGTAACTCAGCGGGTCAGACAGCATGTGTGGGAAGGAACTGCAGATGCAGGTTTAAACTGAAGTTAGATACAAAATACTGGAGTATCTCAGCGGGACAGGCAGCATCTCTAGATAGACGAAATGGGTGACGTTTTGGGTCACCCATTCGGGCTGAGGCAGAAGCCATATGTTATGATGGTAAAGTGTAGGATTCTTTCTCACAGGTCAGGTGCTGTAATGTTATGGTAAAGGAATCTGGATCAGAAGTCATGCAGATATGATATTATATTGCAGCAATCTGCTTCATAATCCTGAAATAGCATAGGTAAGATCAAGATGCTGTAATGGTGCAGATAATCACATCGTATGATGGCAATCTTGTTCAACGTATTATAATAATGTACCATATGAATCAGTTTTGTAGTTCTGTAATAGCACAGATCAATGGAATCTAACTCAGGGTGATTTAAGGCATACTTGAGAAGGTCCAGGTGCAATAGTTGTACAGAATAGTAGTCTAGTTCATTGATTAGTATATTTTGGCGGCATAATGCAGAAATCAGGTCCACAGGTCCAGGTCTGGAGAGAAGGAATGGATGACATTTCAGGTCAGGACCCATCTTCACACTGAAGCAAGGTCTGAAGAAGGGTCTCGACCTGAAACTTCACCCAATCCTTCTCTCCAGAGATGTTGCCTGTCCCATTGAGTTACTCCAGCATTTTATGTCTACGTTCGGGTCAGACATCATTTTGGGTGACCTTTCGGGTCGAGACCCTTCTTCAGTCAGTCTGAAGAAGGGTCTCATCCCGAAAAATTCAACTATTCCCTTTCTCCTGAGATGCTGTCTGACCCGCAGCGTTATTCCAGCTTTTTGCATCTATCTTTGATTTAAACAAGCTCCTGCAATTCCTTCCTACTCATTCCCTTTGCAGCCATTTGGGTTTGTGGAAGAGAAGAATATTTAATGAACTGAGATTTACACTTTGCGCGAGCAATCAAAGTTTAATTACATGGAATAGCTGTCTGAAACTTTCAAAATTATTTTTCTTAGCACTTATCAATTCAGAATACATTTGGGTAGAAGGAATTGATTGGCTGGTTAAAAGTGAAAGTAGTTTTAAAGAAAATTAAATTGAAGACTAATTCAGTTTTAAGTACAATGTCACTGTAGAAAAACTGTGTGATGCAAATTAAAAGTAGCCGTTACGTGATGGAATTTTAATTGTTCTGACTTACATTGGTGACCTGTTTATTACAATATGGTTCACTCAATGAATTTCAATAGATGAGCTCCAATTACCGTTTCCATGACTGAAATTCGGGATCAAAGGGGCTGAAATTGGATAACACTGGAATGTGAGTGCTGAGGATGGTCCTGCCCAATTATCTTGTGTCATTTTGACCCAGTGCAGGATACACACAATGTCTGTGCTGCGACCTTATTAACTTTATTTCAGATCCCTCCCAGATGTAGTCGTGCTGTTGCCAGCATTAGTACTAAACTAACTTTATGAGCCGGTCGCAGCAGCTCTAAGTGCAGGAGGATGAGAAATGATCTTATAGAGGTGTATAACATCATGAGAGGAATAAATCGGGTAGATGCACAGAGGACATTGGTTTAAGGTGAAGGAGGAAAGATTTAATACAAACCTGAGGGGTAACTTTTTCAAGCATAGGGTGGTGGGTGTATGGAACGAGCTGTCAGAGGAGGTAGTTGAGGCAGGGACTATTGCAATGTTTAAAAAATAATTAGACAGGTACATGGATAGGACAGGTTTAGAAGGACACGGGCCAACTGGAGGCAGGTGAGCCATGTATAGTTTTTATGCTGTATGGCTCCATGACTTTACAGCTCTGTAGGCATTTGTCAATGAGGGGAATTGGTGGATGCTTCTCAAAGGGAAGAGTCACAGTGGCAGCAAAGGTTCATGTCATAAGAGCAGAATGAGGTCATTGGGACCATCAGGTTTACTCTGCGATCAATCACGGCTGATCTTTCTTTCCTTCTCAATCCCATTACTTTAGTTTAGTTTAATGATAGTACTAAACAGGCCCTTTGGCCCGCCATTCAGCGATCCCCTGCAAATCTACCATTGCTCCACCATGCCACCCCATTCACCTGCCTTCTCCCCTAAACCTTTGACACCCTTACTAATCAAGAAAATGTCAATCTCCGCTTTAAAAATACCCAGTGACTTGTCCTCCACAGCTGTCTGTGGCAATAAATTCCACAGATTCACCACCATCTTGCTAAAGAAAAGGGCTTCCTCCAGTGTTCTGGTTTCCTCGCGCATCCCAAAGATGTGTGGGTTTGTAAGCTTGTACGGGTTTGTTGGTTGTAGGCAGCGTAGATTCTATGGGCCAAACGTCCTAATTTTGTGTATGGAGTGGATGAGAAAAGCAAATAATGTTGAACTATGTGAACGGGTGACTGACGGTCGATGTTGATTTGGTGGGCTGAAGTACCTGTTTCTGTGCTGTATTTCCAAACTAAACTGATCTAAACTACCACTTTGATAACCTTCAGACTATTTTTGTTCGGACTTTGCTGGCTTTATTTTGCACTGAACGTTATTCCCTTATCATGTATCTGTGCATTGCAAATGGCTTGATTTTTATCATGTACTGTCTTTCCGCTGACTGGTTAGCACGCGACAAATGCTTTTCACTGGACCTTGGTACACGTGACAATAAACTAAACTAAATTAAAATAAACCATAGAAGTGGGGAAAGAAACATGTTTCAAGTTATAACAGTGGTAGATGGAGAGATTACATGGAATATCAGTTTATGAAACATAGAACATGTAACATGTAATATGGACATGGAACATCCCCCATGGTTGACATTTTGTCTTCCACCATTTGCAAAGTTAGAGCTGTATTGTGAATTTGATATATTTATGAAGACATTGTGGTACATTTTAATTTAGAGTAACAGTCCAATTGATGCAGAATTGCTCACAGGTAAGTGATGGGGATGATTCATCTTCTTCTTCATATAGCATGCACAGCCTAAAGTTGTAGGACAACTTATTCTAGTTGATCTTATTTGATTGTACACGCTGCACCACTGTGCCATCCATTTCGGCTTCTGTTGAGAAAGCATCTCTCTAGCCCATGACGAAGAGGTCCAGGGTCACATCTTACACTCATCCACAGACAACCTCTTACACCCATCTTCTCTCATCTCTTCCATGAAATTGCCATTGCTTTAACCCATCACAAAGCACAACACTTTAAAAAAATGTGTTGGTTTAGTTTAGCATGGTTTACTTTGAAGAATCAGCGACACAACAGGCTTTTCAGCCCTCCGTGTCCGCACCAAGCAGCAATCCCCGCACACTAATACTATCCTACAGACTAGGGACAATTTACAATTTTTACCAAGCCAAATAACCTACAAACCTGCATGTCTTTGGAATTAGGGGGGAAACAGGAGCACGTGGAGAAAACCAATGTAGGTCACGTGGAGAGCGTACAAACTCTGTATAGACAGCACCCGTAGTTGGGATGGAACCCAGGTCTCTAGTGCTGTAAGGCAACAACTCTAGTTGTTTTGATTAGTGACAGTGAGTTTCAACTGAAAGTCCCCTCTCCAATAATTGACCGTTTTGGATATACATATGGGCAAAATAAAATGGTTTACATGGGCTGTTGACTGTAGGTAGGAACCGCAGATGCTGGTTTACACCTAAGATAGATACAAAATGCTGGAGTATCTCAGCAATACTGTCAGCATCTCCTGAAAGAAGGAATTGGTGACCTTTCAGGTTGAGACCCTTCTTCAGTCTTTAGTCTGAAGAAGGGTCTCAACCCGAAATGTCACCTATTCCTTCTATCCAGAGATGCTGCCAGTCCCGCTGAGTTACTTAAGCATTTTGTGTCTATTTTCTGTTGAGTTTAGGACTGAATTTGCATTCATTCTACACCAGGCACAGAGTAATTGCTGCTCACGAACCCTATTCCTTGTTATTTAGTGCTATCTAATTTACTCTGCTAACTGTCAGGTAAATGTAACTGCAGATCAGAGAGTTGAACAGCCAAGTATATTGGAGATAAAGGCTGGGAATATGGGTCAAACATCCAAGATAAAAGTTATTGTGTATATATGAGACACATAAAAACAGAGAGCATAGGACAGTGGAATTAATTGGATCATTGTTCAAAGTATTCTTTGATGTATGTATTTTAATGTCATAGAAATTAAAAATTACATAAACTTAAGTAAAGAAAACCCTGAAAATGTCACCAGTTCTTTTGGTTGGTCAAAACCACAGGTCCACTATCTACAGATTGCACTTGACAAATTATCCATTTTCAATAGTTTACTTCAAATGACCCCACTGCAGAAGCCTATGTAAACCACACAGGCTCATATTTATCGAGATCCATTAAGAAAAATCAAGATGAAAAGTGCCACTACCATTCGCTTCCAGTGTAAGTTCAAAACCCAAATAAAACCTAATTATAGCATTCAATGGAGCATTATAAATCTATATTTGAGAACGTAGCATCCACTTCAAAACAAGCAACTCACCACATCCAGTGTCAACGAACAGATGTCTGGATGGGAGCCAACACACAACCCCTCTTGGGCAACCCTTCGTGCCAGAATTTGATTTGTTACCACTGCAGCCTTGCGTAGGTAAGAAGGCTAGAAATGATCCAGAATAATATAAAAGTGATCCAACTGTGGTCTCATCACAGTCATCTGTTGTTGCATCAATGTTATTAATAATTGCTGTGACACTTGCTTACTCCAACACACTAAGCTCTCATATGAATTATTAACTCTCTATGACAGGCAAGTCCCTCTTCTGCTGATATTTGCTCATCTCTTCCCTTCTAAAAATACATTTCTTACCCATTATTTCCATCAGTTTCACACAGGTTTTGTCTATCATCCAATGGAGCCAGTGGGGAATGATAGGTTATGAGGGGGCTGAATGTGGGGTCGGCAGTTTCAGCCACAGGTGGGTGGGTGGTTTGAGATATTCAATGGTCCTTCCTTCATTCTCCCTTGGCCTCCATATTTGTACCGGTTGACTAGTATGGGTGCCAGGGGTTATGGGGAGGAGGATGGGGTTGAGAGGGAAAGATGGATCAGCCATGATTGGATGGTGGAGTGGACTTGATGGGCCAAATAGCCTAATTCTGCTCCTATCACCAATTAACTTATGAACAGATAGTCTCATCAAAGATACACTAGGGGTCTCAATGGCTTCCAGTTCTTCATTGAATAGAGACCCAATTTCCCTCTACTAACACACTCCTCCACTTCATAGAACTTGTCCTCTTTCCACACGGAACACTTGCCACTATATCTTCCACTTTCTTAATCAATAAAAGAGTCCACATCTACTTGGAGTTAATTATGTCTTCCCCACAGCTTTGCACTTAGCAATTGTCTCCATGTCTGCACTGCATCTGTGGTATTTAACTTTACTTTAATTGATCATGTTTTTGCCAAGCTTGGCTTTCACTTCTAAGTGTCAACATACCAGGCATATTTTTTTTAATTGTACATCTTGTAGCTCACAAATAATGCTCACTGACTTGTGCAAAATTTGTTAATGTATTATTAATGTGGTATTTGGTCCAGTTTTGGCCTTAGATCCTTGATCTGAGCCTTTTCCATCCCTAGTTCTGGACAGATAGATACTGACTCTAACGTTGTCATAATTATCGAGGATAGTAACTACTGAGAATGGGAACTAGAGAAAGGGTGGCACAGTGGCACAGCAGATAGAGCTGCAGCCTCACAGCAACAGAGAATCCAGTTCGATCCTGACCTCGGGTGCTGTCTGTGTGGAGTTTGCACCTTCTCCCTGTGACCATGTGGGTTTCCTCCAGGAGCCCCGGTTTCCACCCACTTTCCAAAGACGTGCAGTTATGTAGGGTTAAATGGGCTTCTGTAAATTGTCTCTAGTGTGCGGGACAGAAGTAGTGTATGGGTGGTCGCTGGTCCGCGCGGAATCGATGAGCTGTTTCCACGCTATATCTTAAAACTAAAAACTTAAAAAAGAGTTGTTTGGGGCTTGTTTGATGGCAGAACTGATTTGATCATAGCCAATGCAGTTGGAATGGGCACTTGTCATGGGCTATAAGAATATCTTTACCACCCCTTTCAAACTGTGACTGCAATTTTCTTGATAAATCAATGTCAATAGATGGATGCACTTATGAAGATGGGTTTTGAACATGATCCTGCAGTGAATGGTGTAATTTTAACTGTTTTTGTTTTGAGCTACAGTAATAATCTGCATCACTGACAACAGAGCAAGTTCTGTAAGTGGGCCAAGTCATACAATGTGGGAGTGTCATTGATAAGGCATGGTGGTTGTCCAGTCTAATGACCGCAACAAAATTTGCTTGCATCATAGCAAATATACATGGCAGGAACCATAATTACTCTGGTATCATGTCTAATTGTAATTATAATAATAATATGCATTCACACAATATGTCTAGCTCAGTTGCCAGGATATTTTTGAATGTACCATTGCCAGCAGACTATTCGGGAACTGTCCAGCATGCCAGCGAGCATTCCTCTCATGGGTAACCATATTCACATTTAAGAAACATTTAGACACATATATGGATAGGACAGGGTTGAGAGGGATATGTGCCAAAACCAGCTAGGTGGGACTAGTGTGGAAGGGACATGTTGGCCCGTGTGGGCAAATTGGGCTGAAGGGGCTGTATCCAAGCTGTAAGACTCCATGTCTCTATGTCACTGTCGGCTTCAGTTAAACCTGTTACTCTATTTCCTTATTTCCCAGCAGATCTATCAAAGGAAATGTCTCTGTTTGGAGACTGAGGTCAGGGCAGAGAGGGTCAGTGGTTACGAATGAAGGAGATATTGGTTGGTCAGTCATTAAAGGAGAGAGGCCAGCATTTTTTGGAGATCTAAGGCATTAGGAGGGAGATATAACAATATGATGAACTTGGAGAACTTGCTGGGTCAGGTAACTGGGATAACAAGGGAGATACAAAGAACTGCAGATCGCTGGTTTACGCAAAAATACACAAATTGCTGGAGCACCTCAGCAGGTTAGGTTCTTTGGAGAACATGGATGAGTGACATTATGGGTTGGGACGTCCAAAGAAGAATCCCACCTAGCCATGATCTCCAGAGATTCTGTCTGACCTGCTGAGTTACTCCAGCATTTTGTGTCTTTCTTTGGTATAACAGAGGATTGGGGCTTCACAGTGACTGGTGGAGAGTTTGGACCACTGGGGGGTGGGGGGAGGGGCAAGTGCATAGGAAGTCATTGAGTGATGGGGGCTATGGTCAACTGGGGTAGAGTCTAATCATTTGGTCAGGAGTGAGATTGGAGCTTCCATGGATGGGGAGGTCCAGAGATAAGTATAGATCTAAAGAGATATTGTGAACTGTAAGCCAATTGCCCAGAGCTAAATGTATGAGAAGTCTGTTATAGAAAGAGAGAGATTGCTGTGCTTCAAGGCAAATCCCAGAGGCCTTGGCCTAAATAGCTGAAGATATGCTAGTGTGGAGAATGTTGGGAATGATTTGGCATCCGAGATTCATACAGTGTAGAAATAGGCCATTTGGTCCAACTTGCCCCACCTGCCTGTATTTGGCACGTATCTTTTCAAACCTGTCCGATCCATGTACCTGTTTAATTGTTCTTAAACATTGGGATGGCCCGTCTCAACTACCTCATCTGGCAGCTTATTCCATGCACCCACCACCCTTTGTGTGAAAAAGTTACACCCTCAGATTTATTTTCAATCTTCCCCTTCACCTTAAATCTTTGTCCTCTGGTCCTCGATTCACCTTCTCTGGGCAAGAGACTCTACCCGATGTATCTACCCGATCTATTCCTCTCATGACACCTTTATAAGTTCACCCCTAAAATTCCTGCACTCCAAGGAATAGAGTCATAGCCTACTCAACCTCTCCCTATACTGTAGCTCAGACCCTCTATTCCTGGAACATCCTCGTAAATCTTCTCTGTACCCTTTCCAGCGACAGTATCTTTCCTACAACATGATGCCCAGTCCTGAACACAATACTCTAAATGCAGCCTTACCAACATTTTATAAAGTGTAGAAATACACTGACCTCCCAACTTCTATACTCAACATGACCTCCCAACTTCTATACTCAATACACTGACTGATGAAGGCCAATGTGTCAAAAGCTTTCTTGACCACCTTATCTACCTGAAACTCGACCTTCAAGGAACCATACCTGTACTCCTAGATTCCTCTGCTTTACAACACTCCCCAGAGCCCTACCATTCATTATATATGTCCTGTCCATGTTAGACTTCCAAAAATGCAACTTCACACCCTCAGATGTGCAGCATCCTCAGATGACAAGGCATGTGGTAGAGATGGGGAAAAGTGTGCCAGTGAATGGAATTGAGCATGGCAAGAGTACAGTTAAGGGGAAACTTTAACTCCACAAATCACCCACTGAGATTAGTTTAGATATACAGCATGGAAACAGGCACCTTTGCACCCACCACATTCATTGTAGTTCTATGTTAACCATCTTTGACTCTAAAATAACAAGTTCAACTTCCAGGCGGGTCATTGATTTACTCACTAATCGATTATTTTGGTTATTTTATAATTTTGGATGCCATATAATAATCCAGATTTATCTTGTTTATGACAAATTAGGTTTGACCTTCTGCTCTTGTAATGGAAAATTGAGCTGCAGTGATGTGGACTGTCAAACTGTTGCAATGTAATGTCTGTAAATTGATCACAATATACAAATGCAGGAGATAATTCATTTCTACTCCAGAGTAAAGAGTTTATAATAGTTATTTATACAAGTCTGAATTTTATCCTAGAAATTATTACTGGGCATAATATCTATAGAAAAATTGAAGATCATAGTTTCCACCTCATGCTCCGGATTTGTAACCCATGCGTATTTAATTATCAGCCTGTTTTTCCATTGAAAATTCCTCAGCTCCCTGGCTTTTGCTTTGGATATTTTGGTATTCTGGGATTATAAATCAATGGCTTCTATTTCATGAGGTAAACATCTGAACATCTGCTTGGATAGATGAGCACATTTTTGCGTCTGAGAAGCAAGATGATGCTGATTTATTTAGTTCAATCAAGTGTCGCACAATCTAAGGTTTGCTTAGTTTGGGTAAATTCCAATCCTTGTGCAATGTGAATTGAAAAAGCCAAGCCAAATCAAAAGCTGCATTTTAAAATTCAGATTGTTCGAATTTATATCATGTTAGATTGTTTTTGTTAAATATTTTTATTAGACGTAAGTACATATTAATAGAATATACTTCTCACATACATTCGTAATTTTATTAATATTAACAATTATGTCATATATTTCTATACTTTTTTTTGCAGGTAAGAAAATATAGAGAAAAATAAAGTAAGAGTAGGAATGAATGGAGTATTAAAAAAGTTATCCATCATTGGAGATATATCCATGATTTGTTATATGTGAGCACATCTAATTTTGAGCACATCTAATTTTTAGATGGAATAGCACCTCATCTCACACTAGGACTTTTGCGATAATATTTTTCCAATTAATTTAATAAAATAAGTCATCAAATGCGTGTTTCAATGAATTAGAGTGCAGGAGGCACTTGAAAGCAAAAATTGCTGGTGGGGGCGCAGCAAGCCGGCGCCCTGTCAGCAGCGTGTCCGTTTTTTTTCTACTTTTTTATTTTTTTAGTATTTTTAAAAGTATGTTTTTAATGGTTCATTGTATGTCTTGTGTGGGGGGGGGGGGGGGAAGGGGGAAACCACTTTGGTCGCCTCCTCCACGGAGAGGCGACTTTTTCCAGATCGCCTCCCCTGTGGCCTAACATCGAGGATCGGACGACCTTTCCGGGAGTCGTGCCCAGGGCTTCAGCGACGGGCATAGCGTGGACTCTCGGCGTGGAGCGGGCGAGCCCTCGCTGCAGGTCGCCGGAGGGGAGCTCCCCGTTTCGCTGGCCCGCGGCAGCCGGCAGCCTGAAGCCATGGTCTGCAGAGCTCCAGCTGGCGCGGAGTCCGCAGCCCGGGATCCCTCGTGGGGGACCCGGGAGAAGAAGAAGCTACCACTGCCGGCCCGTGGCCTACATCTACCGCAGGCCCGGCGTGGACTTACCATCACCCCTCGAGGGAAGCTTCGACCGCTGGCCCTGCGGTCTGTGGTGCTTCTGGCTGCAGCATGGCGGGAACTTTAAATCTTCGACTGCCGGCCTGTGGCCTACGCCAACCTAAAGCCGCGGTCTCCAGTGGGAAAGAGCCGACTGGACTTACCTGGATTTTTACCTGTCTGCATATCTGGACGCCCGCAGTGATGGCTGCGGAGGGTTGAGGTCCCGAACACGGGGGAAAATGGAGGAGGACTGGCCAAATTGTGTGCCTTCCACCACAGCGATGAATGCTGTGGTGGATGTTTGTGTTAAATGTTTATTGTGTATTGTGTGTTCTTTATCATTGTACCGCTGCTGGCAAATTCATTTCACTTGCACTTTATGTGCAATGTGACGAATAAAACCGTATTGTATTGTATTGTATTGTAGGAAGAAGCTCTATAATCAGAATGAATGATGCCGGAACAACAATCTTGCTCTCAGCGGTAGCAGAACCAGAAAGTTCATTGCTGACCTAATTGAGGGAAAACCAAAGATCCATGAAGGCAGCTGATACCATCAAGGTAGCACAACACCTGCTACCATCTAGTTATGTAATATAACTGACTACTTATTGCATTATATTATCATTTTTATTGTATATTTATTTGTTGAGTTGTCACGTTTAGAGTGACTGTAAAGCTTAGGTCAGTTTAGGTGCTACCTTCTCCATGGTCGGATAGTCAGCGACTAAACCGTCTCCCCCACCTGGTTTGCCAGATGAGGAGGGGGCTGTGGACCCCCAGCAGGACCAAAAGCAAAACCTGTCAATGGGCGGATGAGCTTCCAGCGTGCCAACGGCCATCCACACTTCAGTAGAAGTTGTGATCACTGTCGTACATAGCATTGTAAGGAATGATGATAAAGCACACACACACCAAAATCCCATACTTCCAGCTGTGGAAATCCGCAGGAACTGGAAGACAGAGATGTGTGGTGCGTCAGCGTTCCCGTTGGAAACCAGCACCACTACGTCACTTATGTTTTCAACGATGATGAATGAATTAATCGTTGAAAACATAAATTATATTATTCTATTCGCTGCGCATATGATTATTAACCACTCTTCACTCTTGATGTCCAATGTAGGTACAATGTATGCGCGTATACTAGATAGAGTCACACCTACAAGTGTGTACGTATTCCAGGTAGAGTCACACCTACAGGTATGTACATAGACAAGATAGAGTCATAGAGTCATAGATTCTTACAGCATGGGAATATGCACTTTGGCCCAACTTGTCACATCTACACGTCACACCTGCGTACATTTGGTCCATTTCCCTCTAAACCTGTCCTATCCATATACCTGTCGAAATGTTTCTAAAACATTACAATTGTATCTGCCTCATCTACCTCCTCTGACAGCTCATTCCATAGACCCACCACTGATGTCCTCTGGTTCTTGATTTCCCTACTCTGGGCAAGAGGCTCTGTGTCTGCCCGATCTATTCCTCTCATGATTCTGTACATAAGATCATCCCAGATTAGCCATACTTAACTGGTTTGGGACTTTGCTCTTGTCATGTGTTTTGTGCTCTAGAGAGATGGTGAAGTTTCTTTTTTACACAATTCATTTTACTTTTTTTCCTCAGATAGCCTCTCAGTATCAAGGAAGACTTTAAACATAGAACAGAACAGCACAAGAAGAGTCCGTTCAGCCCACAATGTCCTTATCGAACATGATGCCAAGTTAAAATAATCTTTCCTGCCTTCATGGGATCAATATCCTTCCATTCCTTGCATATCCATGTGCCTATCTAAAAGCCTTTAAAATGTTACTATTGTATCTGCTTCCACCACCACCCCTGCAGCACATTCCAGGCATCTACAACCACCTACGTGAACAAACCTGCATCATGTATCTCCTTTGAACTTTGGCATCTCCTCAAGTCAATGGCATTTCCACCCTTGGGAAAAACATGATTTTGACTGTCTATCCTATTTAGGCACTTGCTTCCACTCCAGTTCAATTGTTTCTGAGGAGGATGATTAGACCAATGTGATCTGCAAACTCTGCCCTCAGGTGAGCCAGAGGTGCATAATGCGCCAAGTAGGAAGGTAGTCTGGTTCAATGGAGCTTCATTGTGAAGTGCAAATGCACAGTGAAATTCCTTTCCTGCATACAGTTCGTAAAGTATCGCCATATCTAAGCACTATACCTGATTAACAAAGTGCACTGAGATCGTTTACTGCCAGGTGTTGGCACCATCTTCAAAATCCAGTCTGCGCTGTAGATCTCCTGATCCAGTCAAGCCCCAGAATGCTGCAGGGTAATCCAGCCATCTCCTGCATTGGACGTGTGGGTCGACCAGCGAACTGACATCCCTCTCCTCGCCCGAGCACAACTGTGCCCCAGAGATGCCTGCCCCAGCCGACCTTGAGGGCTCAGTAGGGCAGGCTCTTGTCCCTCTCCTGTCAGCCTTGTTCCTCGCATCCGTTGCCGCTGGTTGCCTCCTCTCTGGTCTCTAGTCTTTGGGGAGCAAGCAAGGGTCGACTTGGCTGCTTCCCCCATGCAGGTTGTGGCCCGCTGGATACTTCAGCTATGTGACCCGTTGGGGTGGTCCGACACTCCCCATTCCATGGAGCTGCTTCTGTCTCTTTGGTATGGCATAGTTTTAAATACAAATACAACTTTTATTTGTGCTCACATAGCCCTGGAACCCTCCTGTTTATTCTCTTGTGTAGGAAAGAACTGCAGATGCTGTTTTAAATCGAAGGTAGACACAAAATGTTGGAGTAACTCAGCGGCTCAGGCAGCATCTCTGGAGAGAAGAAATGGGTGACATTTCAGGTCGAGACCCTTCTTCAGAGTGATGTCAGTGAAGTGGGCCGGACAAAAATAGAATGCAGTTGGAGACATAAGACTAGTGGGAGAACTGGGAAGGGGAAGGGGATGGAGAGAGAAAGCAAGTTCTATCTGAAGTTAGAGAAGTCAATGTTCTTGCCGCTGGGGTGTAAACTGCCCAAGCAAAATATGAAGAGCTGTTCCTCCAAATTGCGCTGGGCCTCACTCTGACAATGGAGGAGGCCCAGGACAGAAAAGTCAGATTGGGAATAGGAGGGAAAGTTAAAGTGCTGAGCAACCGGGAGATCAGGTAGGTTAAGACTGACTGATCGTTCAGTGAAACGATCGCCGAGCCTGCGCTTGGTGTCGCCGATGTAGAGAAGTTGACACCTGGAACAACAGAGGCTCGGCGATCGTTTTGCAGAATGATCAGTCCATCTTAACCTACCTGATCTCCCGTTGGCTAAGCACTTCAACTTCCCAATCTGACCTTTCCACGTTGGGTCTCAGCGGGTGAGGCAGCATCTATGGAGAAAAGGAATAGGTGGCAATTTGGGTCGAGACACAAGAGTGCTGAGTGCCTTTAGGACAAATGTTACAAAACGAGACTTACATTGTTTACTAGACCGTTGGGCCCCATGTCCATCATGGGAGGGCTGGTCCCCCAACGCAATATTCCACCTCTCAACCAATTCCAATATTGGTGCCCAGTGGGGAAGGGGGGGGGGTGCTTTCTGGTGTGCTGGTATGGGTGTTGTTGGCTGCAGGGACTACTGGTCTCCAGAGAGCTAATATGGACATTGTGGGCCAAATGGATTATTGCGGTGGCAGCTCAGTCCCTCAAGCCTGATGTGCTGGCAGCTCACTCATGGCTGGTAGGCTGGTAGTTGACTCAAGGCTATTCCTTGAAATTCCATTTCATGCAGAGTGCAAGGCCACAAAATTCAAATCCATTTTCCTACCATTTCAAGCAGGGTGCAAGGCCACCAAATTCAAGTGCAGTTTCTTACCTCTTTGAGCAGGGTGCAAGGCCGCAAAATTCAAGAGCAGCTTCATACCACTTCAAACAGGATGCAAGGCCGCCAAAATCAGGTTCAGTTTCCTACCACTCCAAGCAGGGTGCAAGGCCACCGAATTCAAGTGCAGTTTCCAACCACTTCAAGCAGGGTGCAAGGCCACCAAATTCAAGTGCAGTTTCATACCATTTCAAGGAGGGTGCATGGCCACCAAATTCAAATACAGTTTCATAACATTTCATGCAGGGTGCAACAACACCACATTCAAATGCAGTTTCATACCATTTCATGCAGGGTGCAAGGTGACCACATTCAAATGCAGTTTCATACCATTTCAAGCAGGGTCAAACCACCATAAAACCACCATAAAACCACACAAAACACCATTCACAGTTCAGTGGACATTCAGTGTGTTCAGTTGATTCACAGCTCAGACAGAATCATGACCTCTCCCTCTCCCATCATGCAGAGACTGAGCCACACACACACTTCTAGCTTTTATAATCCCTGCCCCTCCCACCGGAAAAGGTGTGGCCTTCATGGCGTGATTGACAGGAGAGAGATTCTCAACATTTTTTAAACACCAATAACACTTTTATTTTTCATTGATGGGAAGAATCCTCTGCACTTGATGAGCAGAGGGGGACTGAGTAAGATGGCCAAAAATCACAGTCGTAAGTGGTAGCATTTTATCTAAAATCAATATAGAGCAAACAGGAAGTTGTCAAGTTTAGACAAACAACCATTTGCAGTGTCTTTTCACTTCAACCCAAACCCCCCAAACAACCCTTTGCAGTACCTTTTCACTTCAACCCAAATCCCTAAACAACCATTTGCAGTGCCTTACTTCAACCCAAACCCCCCAAACAACAATTTGCAGTGCCTTTTTATTTCAACCCAAACCCCCCCAAAGAACCATTTGCAGTGCCTTTTTACTACAACCCAAACCCCCAAACAACCCTTTGTAGTACCTTTTCACTTCAACCCAAATTCCCAAACAACCATTTGCAGTGCCTGTTTACTTCAACCCAAACCCCCCAAACAACAATTTGCAGTGCCTTTTTATTTCAACCCAACCCCCCCAAAGAACCATTTGCAGTGCCTTTTTACTACAACCCAAACCCCCCAAACAATCATTTGCAGTGCCTTTTTACTTCAACCCAAATGCCCCAACCAACCATCTGCAGTGCCTTTTTACTTCAACCAAAACCCCCCCAAAGAACCATTTGCAGTGCATTTTTACTTCAACCCAAACCCCCAAACAACCATTTGCAGTGCCTTTTTACTTCAACTCAAATCCCCCAAACAACCATTTGCAGTGCCTTTTTACTTCAACCCAAAACCCCCAAAGAACCATTTGTAGAGCCTTTTTACTTCAAACCAACCATATTTTTTATTTTCTCCCACCAGCAGGGGCAGCAGGGAGAATGGCAAACATTTTTAAAACATTAATATCTCTCCGATTTTTCATTGATGGCAAAAATCCTCCAGTCCAGCCTGGCAGAGGGGGGCTCTGAGCGAGGTGGCCAAAAATGATGACCGTAAGTGGCGGTGTTCTCTCGGAAAACACATCGCAGTGAGTCAAAAGTGGTCAATATCTTACTTTTAGTAATATAGAAGATGGACGGAATGGAGTGATATGAATCAAATGTATGCACAAGAGAGTAGAATCATAGTCATAGAATTATAGAAATATACAGTCACACAGTGTGGAATGAGGATCATCAGCCCAACTTGTCCACACTGACCAACATGTTCAATCTACGCTAGTCATACCTGACTGCTTTTGCCCCAAATCCCTCTAAACTGTCCTATCCATGTAACCATATAACCATATAACAATTACAGTACGGAAACAGGCCCTCTCGGCCCTTCCAGTCCGTGCCGACCATTTGTTTTCCCCTAGTCCCATCTACCTGCACTCAGACCATACCCCTCCATTCCCTTCACGTCCATATACCTATCCACTTTACTCTTAAATGTTAAAATCGATCCTGCCTCCACCACTTCTGCTGGAAGCTCATTCCACACAGCCACCACCCTCTGAGTAAAGAAGTTCCCCCTCACGTTACCCCGAAACCTCTGTCCCTTAATTCTCATGTCATGCCCTCTTGTTTGAATCTTCCCTACCCTCAATGGGAAAAACGTATCCACGTCAACTCTGTCTATCCCTTTCATCATTTTAAAGACCTCAATCAAGTCCCCCCTTAACCTTCTGCACTCCAAAGAATAAAGACCTAACTTGTTCAACCTTTCTCTGTAACATAGTTGCTGGAACCCTGGCAACATTCTAGTAAATCTCCTCTGTACTCTCTCTATTTTGTTGACATCCTTCCTATAACTAGGCGACCAAAATTGTACACCATACTCCAGAATTGGTCTTACCAATGCCTTGTACAATTTTAACATTACTTCCCTACTCCTATATTCAATGCTCTGATTTATAAAGGCCAGCACACCAAAGGCTTTCTTTACCACCCTATCTACATGCGATTCCACCTTCAGGGAACTATGCACAGTTATTCCTAGATCCCTCTGTTCCACAGCATTCCTCAATTCCCTACCATTTACCATGTACGTCCTATTTTGATTTGTCCTGCCACACTTCACACTTAACAGCATTAAACTCCATCTGCCATCTTTCAGCCCACTTTTCCAAATGGCCCAAATCTCTCTGTAGACTTTGAAAATCGACTTCATTATCCACAACACCACCTATCATAGTATCATCTGCATACTTACTTATCCAATTTTCCACCCCATCATCCAGATCATTGATGTACATGACAAACAACAGTGGACCCAACACAGATCCCTGAGGCACCCCACTGGTCACCGGCTTCCAACCTGACAAACAGCCATCCACCATTACTCTCTGACATCTCCCATTCAGCCACTGTTGAATCCATCTTGCTACTCCGCCATTAACACCCAAAGATTGAACCTTCTTAACCAACCTTCCATGGGGAACCTTGTCAAAGGCCTTACTGAAATCCATATAGACAACATCCACTGCTTTACCCTCATCAATTTCCCTAGTTACCGCTTCAAAAAAATTCAAGAAGGTTTGTCAAACATGACCTTCCAGGCACAAATCCATGTTGACTGTTCCTGATCAGACCCTGTTTATCCTGATGCTTATATATATTATCTCTAAGTATCCTTTCCATTAATTTGCCCACCACTGACGTCAAACTAATAGGTCTATAATTGCTAGGTTTATTCTTTGAACCCTTTTTAAACAACGGAACAACATGCGCAGTACGCCAATCCTCCGGCACTATTCCCGTTTCTAATGACATTTGAAATATTTCTGTCATAGCTCTGCTATTTCTACACTAACTTCCCTCAATGTCCTAGGGAATATCCTGTCAGGACCTGGAGACTTATCCACTTTTATATTTTTCAAAAGTGGCAGTACTTCCTCCTCTTTGAATCTCATAGTTTCCATAGCTACTCTACTTTTTCCCCTTAACTCACAGAGTTCAATATCCTTCTCCTTGGTGAATACCGAAGATAAGAAATTGTTCAATATCTCCCCCATCTCTTTTGGCTCTGCAGATAGCTGTCCATTCTGGTTCTCTAATGGTCCAATTTTATCCCTCGTTTGCTATTAATATAGCTGTAGAAACCCTTTGGGTTTACTTTCACCTTTCTTGCCAAAGCAACCTCATATCTTCTTTTAGCCTTCCTAATTTCTTTCTTAAGATTCTTTTTACATTCTTTATACTCCTCTAGCACCTCATTTACTCCATGCCTCCTATAATTATTGTAGATATTTTGATCAGCCATGATCATATTGAATGGCGGTGCAGGCTCGAAGGGCTGAATGGCCTACTCCTGCACCTAATTTCTATGTTTCTATATCTCTCTTTTTTCGAAACAAGTATCCAATTTCCCTTGAAAACCATGGCTCTTTCCAATTTTTACTATTTCCTTTCAACCTAACAGGGACATAAAGATTCTGTACTCTTACAATTTCCCCTTTAAATGTCCTCCATTTCTCTTCTACATCCTTCCCATGAAACAAAGTGTCCCAATTCACTCCTTTAAACTCCTTACGCATTCCCTCAAAGTTAGCCTTTCTCCAATCAAAAATCTCCACCCTAGGTCCAGTTCTGACTCTCTCCATAATTATATTGAAACTAACGGTATTGTGATCACTGGTCCCGAAGTGCTCACCAACGCATACCTCCGTCACCTGACCTGCCTCATTTCCTAACAGGAGGTCCAGCACTGCCTCTTCTCTGGTCGATACCTCTATGTACTGCTGCAAAAAACTATCCTGCACACATTTTACAAACTCCAAACCATCCAGCCCATTTACAGAATGTGTTTCCCAGTCTATTTTTGGAAAATTGAAATCTCCCACAATCACTACCTTGTGCTTACTACTAATATCTGCTATCTCCTTACATATTTTCTCATCCAATTCACGCTCCCCATTTGGCGGTCTATAATACACCCCTAAAAGTGTTGCTACACCGTTCCCACTTCTCAGTTCCACCCAAATAGTCTCCCTAGACGAGCCCTCTAATCTATCCTGCCAAAGCACTGCTGTAATATCTTCTCTGACAAGCAATGCAACACCTCCCCCTCTGGTCCCTCCAATTCTATCACACCTGAAACAACGAAATCCTGGAATATTTAGTTTCCAATCACAGCCCTCCTGCAACCATGTTTCACTGATTGCCACAACATCATATTTCCAGGTGTCAATCCAGGCTCTAAGTTCGTCCACCTTACTTACAATGCTCCTAGCATTAAAATATACACATTTTAGAAACCCACCATCTCTGTCTATTATCTTTTTCATCTTTCTCGCCTACATTTTGGATCCGAGTGCTTCCCTTCTCTGCCTCTTGCACCACACCCTGACCCCTAGCCCCCTCTACCCGAGTCCCTCCCCCCAGCCATTCTAGTTTAAAGTCTCCCCTGTCTAAAGCTGTCTAAAGGTACCTGTCTAAAGGTTTCTTAAACGTTGCTATTGTACCTGCCTCAACTTTCTCCTCTGACACCTTTTGTGTAAAAAAGTTACCCCTCAGGTTCCCATTGAAGCTTTCCCCCCTCACCTCAAACCAATATCCTCTGGGTCTCGATTCCCCTACCCTGGGCAAGAGGCTCTGTGTGCTACCCGGTCTAATCCTCTCATGATTTTGTACACCTTCAAATGATCACCCCTCATCTTCCTGCACTCCAAGGAATAAAGTCCCAGCCTGCTCAACCTCTCACTGTACCTCAGGCCCTCGAGTGCTGGCAACATCCTCATGAATCTTCTCTGCACCCTTTGCAGCTTGTTCACTTTGGCATCATGATTACTGCAGAGATTTGTGAACTGTATGTTCTGTTCCTGTGCTGTACTGTTCTCTATCTTATATTCTAATAACTCACTGCAGAACAACAAAGGGTCTGTAAGTTTTCCCTCATTTGACAAGGGTCAATAATCCAACCATGAATTACACTGAGACAAGCTTATAATTCGATCTCATAGTAGCCTTCTGATTTATAGCATCACTAGGCGTGGATGGTCTCAAACATGCCACCTTAACACAGCCACAGACAGTATGACCTTCCTTGTGAGTGAGTAAACCAAACTAGAATATGGCATAAGTTAATCAAGCAACTACCGTGTAGACAATCACAGCAAGACGCAAAAACAATAGCTCTAACTCACCAGAATTAATCAGTAGCAGCTACCCAAAGTTACTCTTCTATTACATCATTAAATATCTTTATCACAATGTACGCCAAAGTGGTGGAATAATTTAAAAACAAATGTTAATGGTAAAAGCAGATTTTCAGTTCTACACTACTTCACTTCTTCCCTTCAAGTGCATTTCTCTCCTCATGTTTGGGAAAGATACAAAGGAGTAGCTCAGCGTGTCAGGCAGCATCACCGGAAAACCTTTCGGATCTGGACACTTCTTCATTTGAATTGAATTGAATACTTAAAAGTCACAGTGAAATTCTTTGCTTGCATACCTTGCCAAGGTATGTAAAAAGTTGCCCATTTAAGGCACTTACAAAGTTACTAATTCCCCCCCCCCCCCCCCCCCCCCCCCAATGCTCCAGTTCCTCCTTTGTTCTTCTCCCCTCCGCCCTCCCTAACAGCGGTCCCCCCACACCGGGTCCCCCGTTGTTCTTGCCATCGGCAGTGGCACCCTCACTTCCATGGAGGGTTGCCAACTGTCCCGCATTAGCTGGGACATCCCGTATTTTGGGCTAAATTGGTTTGTCCCAGATGGGACCGCCCTTGTCCCGTATTTGACGGCTACTACTGACATGTGGAAGTAGGGTGGCAAACTTTCTCACTCCCAAATAAGGGACTAAAGGTCAAATAATGATTTAGTGACTATTTTCATTGTTGGGATGCAATTCGGTCAAGAAGGAACTGCAGATGCTGGAAAATCAAAGGTAGACAAAAGTCCTGGAGAAACTCAGCAGATGAGGCAGCATCTCTGGAGGGAAGGAAAGAGGCAACTTTTTGGGCCAAAACGTTTGGGTCTGAAGAAGGGTTTCGGCCCGAAACTTTGCCTATTTCCTTCGCTCCATGGATGCTGCCTCATCCACTGAGTTTCTCCAGCAGTTTTGTCTACCTTGGGATGCAATTCAATCACTGAACTCATTAGCTTTTTGGGAACCATGAAAGTAGTTCTACGTGAAAAAAACAATCTTCTTCAGAAACACTAGGCAAAATAGCTGAAAAAGATATTTGGAATGCTTGGTAGATTGCCCATTATTTTCTTTCAGTTATCTTGACTGCAAAGGACGTTTAATGCATATTTGTCGATAAATTAACCTGCTCAATGATCTTTGCGATATTGTCAAACGACACCCCTTTTGTCCCTGTGGAGGTCATTTCATTTTAATGTTAGTAATTATCTGTCCACAAAGGATATGTTCTCAATCATAAAATAAATATTCCAGGTCCAGAAAAAAAATTAGAATGGCACAGTGGGCACAGCTGGTGGAGCTACTGGCACACAGTACTGGAGACATGGGTTCAAACCTGTCCATGTGACATTTACACATTCTTCCTCTGTCTGTGTGGGTTTCTGCCAGGTGCTTCGGCTTCATCTAAATAGAGAGCTACTGCCTTACAGCCCCAGAGACCCGGATTCGATCCTGACTACGGATGCTGTTTGTATGGAGTTGGTATGCTCTCTCTGTAACCCCCGTGTTTTTTTTAGTTTAGAGATACAGCGCTGAAACAGGCCCTTTGGCCCATCGGGTCCGCGCCGACCAGCGATCCCCACATATTAACATTATCCTACACCCACAAGGGACAATTTTTACATTTACCATGCCAATTAACCTACAAACCTGTACGTCTTTGGAGTGTGGGAGGAAACTGAAGAAGGGTCGCACGGTGGTGCAGCCCCTGAGACCCGGGTTTGATCTCTGGTGCTACGGGTGCTCTCTGTACGGAGTTTGTACGTTCTCCCTGTGACCTGCATGGGTTTTCTCCGAGATCTTCGGTTTCCTCCCACACTCCAAAGACGTACAGGTTTGTAGGTTAATTGGCTTGGTATAAATGTTAAGTTGTCGCTAATGTGTGTAGGGTAATTTCAATGTGTGGGGATCGCTGGATGGTGCAGACTAGCTGGGCCAAAGTGCCTGTTTCCATGCTGTATCTCTAAGCTAAACTAAACTACAATCATTGTTGTGAAGCTCACCAACCATTAATTTCATGGATTATCTCTACTCCTTAAAAATGGAACAACATTGATTACATTCCAGTTATTTACCTGTTTTAATATTATAAACGCTCTCTATTTATTTTAATTTGTCCGTGGTGTAGTTAGAGAATTTATAATTAGTTCCAACCAAGAAAACATGGTCAGATATAAATGTATTATTAAGAAATTGCTTAAAATTATCCTTGCCATCCTTTATTCCTCTTGTCCCACAGAGATTAATTAACATATTTTAGAGTAATCAAATTCAATCTATTGAAAGCAAGGTGGGATAATTCAATCTATTGAAAGCAAAGTGGGATAATTCAATCAGAACATTGCAAAGGACTGTATAACACACTCGTTAAAACAGCTATTATTGGTTTTTTAAAATATATTGCTTGTATGTATTATTATTTCATGGTACAACTATAAACAATCTGCAATATGCCTCATGATATGCCAAGATGAAACTTGATTTTCTATTTTTATCCAAATGTGATAGGGTGTAAGTTTCGATTCATTCAATTAATGAACTGTCAAAAAGCTCACAGAAATACAGTTTTTTTTCTGTTGATATTCATGAAACAAAATAAAGAAGCTACAAAAATCATCCTTTGATGTTTCTCAAATAGTTAATGTGCCACTTGGCTATGATAATTATGGATTTATTATTGTCACATATCAAGATACTGGGAAATGCTTTTGTTTGCATTGTATCAAAATTAAATCAGATCATATTATACATACGCACAATCAAGCCATATACATATACCAGAGTGCAGAGCATATGTTCTGGCATTGTAGCCTTACCTTTCTGAGTAAGAGCCCAATGTCTGAAGTAGGTGAGTTAGAAAATCAGAACTACACCCTAGCTTATGGCGCGGCACGGTGGCGCAGTGATAGAATTGCTGCATTACAGTCCTTGCAGCGCATGAGACCTGGGTGCGAACCTGACTACGGGTGCTGTCTGTACTGAGTTTGTACCGTCTCCACGTGACCACGCGGGTTTTCTCTGAGATCTTTGGTTTCCTCCCACACAAAGATGTACAGTCTGTAGGATAATTGGCTTGGTAAAAGTGTAAATTGTCCTAACGTGTGTAAGATAGTGTTAACCCGTGGGGATCGCTTGTCAGTGCGGACTAGGTGGACCGAAGGGCCTGATTCCGATCTGTATCTTTAGAACTAAAAAACTAAAACAATTATGGGAGGACCATTCAGTAGTCTGACAACAGAGGGGATGAAGCTATTTTGAGTCTGGTGATAACATGGTTTCAAGCTTATATACCACTGCCAGATTGGAGAAGGGAGAAGAGGTGATAAAGTTCCTTAGTTATATTGGTTGCTCTCTGAATGCAGCATGAAGTGCAGATGGACTCAATGGCAGGGAGTCTGGTTTGTGTGATGGACACTACTCAGCATCCACAGCTCTCTGCAATTTCTTGCGGTCTTGAGTAGAGCTGTTCCCAATCCAAGCTGTGATGCAACCTGACAGCTTGCTTTCTATGGTTCATCTGAACAAGTCAGTAAGTGTCATTGGAGACGTGCTGAATTCCCCCAGTCTCCTGAGGAAGTAAAGTCAAGCTTTTTAGTCTGTAGTTTTAATATGGTTGATCCAAATTATTTGTGGGATTTACACCTAGGAAGCCAAGGAACTAGGAACTTGAAGCTCTCGACCATTTCCTCTTCAACACCATAGATGTTGATTGGGGCACATGCTCCACCATTCATTTGGGAAGGAATTGAATAGATTGGAAGGACATGTGGCAAGTCACAGTGAAACTCTTTGCTTACTAACCCAAGGTATGCAAGAGCTGCCACATAAACAGGCATTGACAAAGTTACAAAGTACCCCCGCTGGCTCCTGCTTTGTACTTCGCCCCCTCACGGGGGTTCCGCAACCCCCCATCGACCATCGACCATGGGTCGACCCGTGAGGCTCCACCGAGCCACAAGGCTCCACCAACTGGCGAGGCTCCTTCATCTTGTTGACATTGAGGAAAAAAGCATCGCCCTTGGTTGCCAAAAAAACAATGAGCTGCTCTCTGAATTGCAGAATGTGATCACTTCCTATGTTTCATGCAGCTTCTACTTCTGTTGTTATTTTAAATTGCACCATTTACATTCTGTCCTGATAAAATATAGAACATGGAACATAGCACATAGAACACTACCACAAGAGCAGGCCCTTTGGCCCACAATGTTCGTACTGCACATGATACCAAGTTAAACTTATCTCCTCTGCCTGCACGTGGCCCACATCCCATCCATTCCTTGCATAAAACCCACCATCTGCCTCCACAACCATCCTTGGCATGATTGGGGATGATCACTGATTGGGGATGATCAGCCATGATCACATTGAATGGTGGTGCTGGCTCGAAGGGCCGAATGGCCTACTACTGCACCTATTGTCTATTGTCTATTGTCTATTGGCAGTAGGTTCCACACACCCACCACTCTGTGTAAAAAAATATATAAAACAAGACATATTTTAATGCTATATGATCCAAAGCAATTTCTTTACATTATGGCATACTTTAAAGGAAGAAAAATTTGAAACCCTGAAGCTTAAGGAAAATATTGTGGTTGTTCTCTTTTTAAGTAAATAGCCATTGTTGCTAAAGAGAAAAAAACATTTACATATCATGTTTCACAACTGCAGCACTTTTGAAGGATGGGTAAAGTTAGAACTTAGTTGACTTTTATCCTGCAATAAAATTCTACCTCAGAAAATATTTGATCCTTCCTAAATTTTCATGATTGGTTAGTATAGTTTAAGAGATACAACATCAAAGCAGGCCCAATGGCTGACCAAGTCCACATCAATCCGCCATTCACATTTGTTATTGACAATAGACAATAGACAATGGACAATAGGTGCAGGAATAAATGTTAACCCATTTTTTCATTGACTCCCTACACACTGGGGTAATTCTACAGAGGCCAATTAACCTAAAAACCAGCACATCTTTGGTATGTGGGAGGAAACCAGAGCACTCAGTGAAAAACCATGCAGTCACAGAGAGAACGTGCAAACTCCATATAAACAGCGATCATAGTTAGATTGAAGCCAGGTCTCAAGGGCTGTAAGGGTTCAACTCTACTACTGCACCACTCTGCCACGCTCAAGGTCAAAAGCATACTTAAAGCAGGAATTTTTGATTCATTTGACAAAAATAACCACAACCATAAGACATAGAAACCAAATTAGGCCATTCAAACCATCGAGTCTGTTCCGCCATTCGATCATGGCGGATCTATATTTCCCTCCCAACCCGATTATCCTGCCTTCTCCCTGTAACTTTTACTAATTAAGTAATGCCCTTGCTGATCAAGAACCAAACAATCTCCGCTTTAAAAATACCCAATGACTTGTCCTCCGCAGCCATCTGTGACAATGAATTCCACAGATTCCACCCATTCCAGCTGAAGAAATTCTTCCTCATCTCCATTCTAAAGGTACGTTTTTTTAATCTGAGGGTGCGCCCTCTGGTCCTGCACTCTCCTACGAACCTGCAAACCTGCACACTTTAGAGATGTTGGAGAAAACTGGAGCATGTTTTTTTAATTTTAGTGATACAGCGTGGAAGCAGGCCCTTCCACCCACTGAGTCTGCAACGACCAGTGATCCCCACACATTAACACTATCCAACACACACTAGGGACATTTTTTTCATTTACACCAAGCCGATTAACCTACAAACCTGTACGTCTTTGGAGTGTGGGAACCAATTGAAGATCTCGGGGAAACCCCACGCAGGTCACATGGAGAATGTACCAACTACCTACAAACGCACAGACAGTACACATAGTCGGGATCAAACCGGGGTCTCTGGTGCTGTAAGGCTGCAACTCTACCGTTGCACCACCGTGCCATCCTGGAGGAAACCCTCAGGCAAACTGCACACAAACAGCACCCAACGTCAGGATCGAAAAACAAGATCTCTGGTGCTGTTAGGAACACTCTATACAGGCTGCACCAATGTGCCGACCTGGTGAATGGGCTCGAACAGAAGACATGGAAAAAATAAACCTTTGGCAAAAGTATTTGGATAACATGCCACTTTTGACATTAACAATCAACTCAAGAGAAGGAAGATCTATTTTGTTCTTCTAGCAATCCAACCATCTGTTTTTTCAATGAAAGAAAATCAGCTCAAATTATCTTGGCACTCGTCTGAATGGATTTTTACAGCAGGCTGTCCTTTTACTGATACTTGGAGTCCATCTCTTTCATGAAGAGTAATTTAATTCACTCTAGATGTGAACACAAGAAAACACAAATACAAAGTATTTTCAGAATCAGATCTAAGTGTCAAAACATTTTAAAATAATGTTTCTACAATATGTGACAGATCACATTCCACAATCAGATACAAAAATACTTTATAGATGGATTATTATCTCCAAAAACAACGGTTGGATTCCGTACCGTGTGCTGCTTTTTTGCATTCCATGATACTAACAAGCTGAACAGAAAAATAAAACTCAATGTTCTTGTAAATTTTGGTTTAGTTTAGTTTATTGTCACGTGTACCTAGGCACAGTGAAAAGCTTTTGTTTTGTTTTAACCAGTCAGTAGAAAGAAAGTCTGAAGAAGGGTTTCGGCCCAAAACGTTGCCTATTTCCTTCGCTCCACAGATGCTGCTGCACACGCTGAGTTTCTCAGTAGAAAGACAATACATGATTACAATCAAGCTATTTACAGTATCTAGATACATAAATGATTACAATAAGTTCCTCCAGGTACCAGATATGAGTGGAACCTCTTTAAAAAAACGTAAATACATTTATTTATATTTTGCAATACTTGTGGCAGAAAAATCCCAAGCCAAAATGCAGTGATTGTACACAGATAATTGAATTTGTACCCCAGGGTGGAAATGTCAAAGACTAGAGGGCATAGCTTGAATGTGAAAGGGGCAAAGTTTAAAGGAGACGTTTAGCTCCGTTTAGTTTAGTTTAGTTTAGCTTAGAGATACAACATAGAAATAGGCTCTTTGGCCCACCGGGTCTGCACCGACCATCGATCCCCACACTCTAGGGACAATTTACACTTATACCAAGCCAATTAACCTACATACCTGTATGTCTTTGGAGTGTGGGAAGAAACCGAATATCCGTGCGTGAGAAAACCCCGCAGATCATGGGGAGAACAAACAAACTCCATACAGACAGCACCCGTAGTGGGGATCGAACCCTGATTTCTGGTGCTGCAAGCGCTGTCAGGCAGCAACTCTACCGCTGCGGCATCATGCCACCCAATGTGATGAGATGTGTGGGGCAAGTATTTTACACAGGAGGACCTTGGGTGCCCCAAATGCACTGCTGAAAAGTGGTCGTGGACAGATACAATAGATGGGCACAGGGATATGCAGGAATAGAGGAGTTTGGATCATATGCAAGTGATTGAGATTAGTTTGTCTTGGCATCATATTCGGCACATACATTGTGGGCTAAATGGCTTGTTCCTGTGTTGTACTGTTCTCTGTGTAGGAAGGAACTGCAGATGCTGGTTTATTCAAAGTCCGAAACAGGTTTTCGACCCGAAACGTCACGCATCCCTTTTCGCCAGAGATGCTGCCTAACCTGCCGAGTTACTCCAGCACTTTGTGTCTATCTTCTGTACTGTTCTATGTTCTAATAAGTAACACAATATCACAGTATTCATTTTGAAATAGATTCCATAAAGTAGAAACTGGAACTGTGTTGTATGGGCAAACTTATCAAGTGTTATTTGCTAGGTCGATAGGATTTACACTCCATATAAGAAATATGTTTAGAGATACAGCATGGAAACAGGCTCTTCGGCCTCTCCGACCTGTGATCCCCGCACATTAACACTACCCTAAACACACTAGGGGCAATTTTACATTTACACCAATCCAATTAACCTTTGGAGTGTGGGAGTAAACCAAAGAACAGCAGCTCTGTGCACCACTGCAGGATCATATCCAAGTCTCTGGCGCTGTAAGGCAGCAGCTCTACCACTGCACCACTGTGCCGCCCTTGTGATACTATTATGAAGTCTGCCACTCGGGTTTATATTCTGAGTGTAATGGAACTGATGTCTCCAATCCACAAGGAATTGGAGTAATGGGATGCTCTTTGCAAGTAAAAGGCCTCTGTTGCCTGCAGTTCACAGTGGACAGCTCACTGACTGATTTGGCATATGTAGCCAATATAAAATGGTGTAAAATTTTAATGCAGCCCTGACCTTCATGCCTGTGGGAAGAGTCCGCTACATGGTACAATTCATCTGCGTATCTGCCTCCAAGAAAACACATATCGATGTGACAGTCCACTTTGTGAAACTGATGTGCTAAGGACAAGCATATTCAGCGCAGGGAAATGCTGGTCTCTGGTACAAATAGGTTCATATATAATGTGTGAGCTGTGGCCAACTGCTCCCTGGATATCCCAGGGAGGCCATTCGAGACGTCCCATCTGAACCTTGAAAGAAAGTCATCAGCTACTCGTTCTGATTCTCAGAAACAGAGAGAAAAACCTTGTGAAACATGAAGGTGGAAATAAATGTCTTGCAATCAATATGATCCAGACTGAATAACAACAAAAGTGATGAGCGTTTGATGGTGCTGGGCCTGTACTCACTGGCGTTTAGAAGGATGATGGAAACTGCATGACTGCAAGAAGCTGCCAAAATTTGTAGATGCAGCCAGATATTTTGCACAAATTAAGCTCACCCCTCATCCCTTGCCATCCAACTCCCTCTGCACTTCACGCTTCCCTGGGAAAGAAGCCAACACAATCAAGGATCATCAACACCTCCCTCAGTCATTCCCTCTTCTCCCCTTGTCTGTCGGACGGAAGGTAGAAAACTGTGGCACAGTGGCGCTGCAGCACGATGATGCAGCGGTCGAGTTGCCGCCCTGCAGCATCAGAGACCCGTGTTCGATCCTGACTGCAGGTGCTGCCTATAAGGAGTTTGTAGATATTTCCCGTGACCACGTGGGTTTTCTCCAGGAGCTGTGTTTTTCTCCCATTCACCAAAGACTTTGGGGGACTTTTGTAGGTTAATTGGCTTCAGCAAAAAAACTGTAAATTGTCATTTGTTGCTAATGTGTAGGATAGTGCAAGTGCATGGGGTGATTGCTGGTCTGCGCAGACCTGATGGGCCAAAGGTCCTGATTCGCTGCTGTATTTCCAAAGTCCAAAGAAAAGCTTGAAAGCATGTACCATCAGGTTCAGGAAAAGCTGCTTCCCTGATCTTCCAACCTACCTCATTTTGGACCTTGCATTATTTTCTTACCTGCTCCTTCTCTGCAGCTGTCCTTTTTTAATGGGGCAGTATTTGATATCACCAACATACCACTGGTATACCAAAATAGCTAGAATTAGGTATTTGGTACACCCATACACTGGTATTTTGGTTTACTACGCTGATGTATATTTTTTGTACTGCCTGTTCTAAATGTGCATGATTCGATTGTCTACTCATGTATAGTATGATTTGACTGGATAACGTGCAAACAATCCAGGCACACTTCTATACCTCTTGCCCATCAGGTGAGTGGTACAGAAGTGTGAAAACGCAGACCTCCAGATTCAGGGACAGTTTCTTCCCAGCTGTTATCAGGCAACTGAACAATCCTATAAACAATTAGAGAGTTGAAGAAGGGTCTCCATGCCAGAAACATCATCCATTTCCTCTCTACAGAGATGCTGAGCTGTCCGCTGAGTGACTCCAGCATTTGTGTCGATCTTTTGTTTAAACCAGCATCTGCAATTCCTTCCTACACAGGGAGTGGTCCTGAGTTACTATCTACCTCATTGGAGACCCTCGGACTATCTTTAATTAGACTTTATAATGCATTAAACATTATTCCCTTTATCATGTACGTGTTCACTATGGATGACTTGAATGTAATCATGTACAGTCTTTCCACTGACTAGTTAGCACACAACAAAAGCTTTTCACTATACACATGACAATAAATAAAACTAAACTAAACTAACAAACTAAACAATGTTTTTCACTGCATTTCGATGCATTTGGCAACAATAAACCAATAAGAGCACCTATGCTTTGAACCCATCTCTAAACTTTTTTTGTCGTCATATCTAGCTGAGAGATGAGATAATGTCTTAGTGTAACATCTCACCTGAAATGCAGGAAGTACATTGGCAGAGCAGCTGCGTTACAGCGCCAGAGACCTGGGTGCGATCCTGATCTTGTTTGCTGTCAATGCAGCATTTTCCCTGTGACTTCTTGGGTTTCTTCCGGGTGCTGCGGTTTCTTCTCCCATCCCAAAGACGTACAGGTTTGTAGGTTAGTTGACCGCCGTAGAGGTAGAGATTTCACAAGTTCACAATTGATAGGAGTAGAATTAGGCCAGTCGGCCCATCATGTCCACTACGCCATTCAAGCATGTCTGATCGATCTATCCTCCTAACCCCAGATTTAATTTACAGTCAAATCCCTGGAGTGTGGATCGAGCCTTCAACATCTTAAACTGAAAGCGAAATGTTAACTGAGCCACAACTGAGACAGTGAGCTGAAGACGTACTCTGGAGACCTGAAGATAGACACAAAGTGCTGGGGCAACTCAGCGGTTCAAGCCGCATTTCTGAAGTAAAGGAACAGGCGACATTTTGGGTTGGAATCCTTCTTCAGACTCCTCAGAATGGACCTGAGATTGAGAGGAATGAAGATTCACGTGAAAGCACCAGCCTTTTCCCTGCAACACAAACCCGGGTCTGAAGAAGGGCTCAACCCGAAACGTCAACCATTCCTTCTCTTCAGAGATGCTGCCTGTCGCTCTGAATTACTCCGGCTTTTTGTGACTTTCTCCTGGGTCTCCCTCTCCTGTCAGATCGGTAAGTACTCTAAACTGACCAACTAATGGAGCAACAACAAACCAGTGATGAATGCTGGAGTAACCGAGCGGGTCAGGCAACCATCTCTGTAGCTGGAGATCTCAGCAGAAGCTGCCTGACCCCGCTGAGTTGCTCCAGCATTTTGTGTCTATCTTCGGTGTAAACCAGCATCTGCAGTTCCTTCCAACACACAAGTAACTCTGTGTTTACGTGAATGCCTCGGCATAAGGCATTGGTTGTATAATGATGAACGTGCCATATTTTGTTTCTTTATTGTGTGGGTATTTTACAAGCTTGTGTTTATACTGTCATTCTCTGCTGTTTCCAATAGCTTTGCACTCTTCCTTTGCGGTAGTGGGAGATTGTCTGCTGATTAGCAGTGCGGCAGACTGTCGTATAAACACTCCTTGGTTGTTTTTTCTCATCCTTGCACCAGCTGACATGGTGCTTAACTCAATATTGCTGGAGGGTTTCATTGGATTGAACAGACCAGAGAGTGAAAGGGATGAAAACTCACTTGTAAGTACATGCCTATTCCCTTCAACACAAACCCATGACACTCTCTGTGCCTCCGCCACTGTCAGAGTGAGGTGCAGCACAACACCTCATATTTCGCTTGGGCAGCTTACATCCCAGTGATATGAATATTCCACCTTCCCTCTCTCTCCATCCCACCCCCGTCCCTGTTTTCGACGTCTGATTGTCCTTGTTTAAATTTTATCTCTGATTGCTTTGTTGTCACCTTCTACAAACTAACAATGGCCTATTCTACATTTTCCAAGATCTCCATCCCCTTTGTCTCATTTTCACACCTTATATTTCCTTATCCCTGTGTCTCCCTCTCACCTGATTCAATCTGTAGAAGGGTCTCGACCCAAAACTTCACCTATTCTCTCCAGAGATGCTGCGTTTCCCACTGTGTTGCTCTAGTATTTTGTGTCTCTCTTTCCTGTCAGATCTGCAGGTACTCTAACTTGACTGTAGGAGCCATTTATGTTTATTGTTGGCATATCATGTTATTTTGCTTAGATATATCTTGAAGTATTATTTTGGACACTTGGGGGCGGTCATTAGCTGCACAGAGTGGTGTGTATATCTGGGCATAGAGGACAGGAAGTGGCAGGCACAGGGAGGGAGTTCATACAGTTCACACCAGACCAGGGACAGAGTAACCAGCTATAACGTGAATGCAGAATTAGGAAAACCTGGTACATTAATCTCTTTGTTTATACAACTACTTCAAAAAACAGCCAACTTAACTGGAAATAACGACTGGAAGATCTGTTCCATTAGGTCTGCGTAAGATCACTCATACTGTACCTGTGTATTAATGGCAAGTGGAAAAGAGGACAATGGAAAAATTGAACATTTGCCATTACACTGACCAACAAACCCAGTGATGATAAAGATGCACCGTTACTCGATTTGACATACTTTGCTATCTCATCAGTGCTCAGAGAGAGCTCTTGTGCAGTTTACTAAACACTCAGACATTTACCATGAATAAAAGGCTTAACCTGACACTGCACAGTCAGGTGTGTATATCTGCCAGCTATTCAACCATGGCAGACACATCTCTTTAAAAGGGTGAGCGACACACATTGAGGCAAGCAAGGCCAACAATGCTGTGGCCCAAGCTGACGTGGAAAGTGACATTGACAACACACAAGCTTCTGGCAGCACCAGCAACATGAGAGAATTCAAAGACAGACAAAAATGCTGGAGTAACTCCTTCCTCCTATTGCAAACAATCCCTCGTTTAAACCGTCTACTTTAGATATGGTGCTTGTTCAATTGAAGAACCTGGGAATTAATACTGTCGGAGACCTCTATAAGAAGGGGACTCTCTTTTCTTTTCAAGAACTACAGGAGAAATATCACTTGAATGCCAACAATTGTTTTAGATACCTTCAAATCTGAGATTATGTGAAAACATATACTCAAGATTGTCCTCTTCTGGGTCCAGATATATTAGACGATTGTTTGAATAGAAACGCCAATACAAGCAAGTTGATAACATACATTTATAACACTCTTCTAAATATTGACACCCCATCTTCTGAGATTTATAGGCGGGCATGGGAGGACAAGCTGGGTTTACCCATTTCAAAAGATATATGGGAGGAAAGCCTACTATACGTACTTTACTGTTCTTTAAATGTCAGGCATTGCCTGATTCAATTCAAAGTATTGCATAGGTTATACTACTCAAAGACAAATTGTATAGGATTTTCCCAACTGTCTCCCCTCTCTGTGATAAATGTCACCTCCAAGAAGCTACCCCAACCCATTCTTTTGTATCCTGAATAAAGTACAAAAAATTCTGGATGGGAATATTCAATACCATTTCTAGCCTTGGAGGGAATCTACCACACACAGTGCCTTAAGGCCGTCAGCATACATAAAGACTCCTCTCACCCTTGTAATGGACTGTTCGAACAACTCCCTTCCGGCAGACGTTACAAGGCCTTCTACTCCCGCACCACCAGACTCAGGAACAGCTTCATTCCCAGAACTACAGCGGCTCTGAACCGGCCCTGCTGAGTATCCCCCCACCCCCATGGACTGTCTCCCCCGGCCTCGCTCTTTAGTCTGCGTTGATTTTACTGGTCTAATGTTCGTTTCTACAAACCTTGTTCTCAGGGTATTTAAACCTAAATTTTATTTGTCGATTAAATTATGACATCGGATGGAAGTATGCGTAATGACAATAAAATATATTATTATTATTATTATTATTATTATTATTATTATTATTATTATTATTATTATTATTATTATTATTATTATAAAAACACTCAAAATTCAATTGGTCAGATACAAAATTAATAATACTAGGAATGTCAGAGGGCTGCCCTAAGTTAACGATAGTCCAAGAGACGTTTCATTGACTATGGTTTAATAACTGCGAAAAAACATATACTTAAATTCTGGAAAAAGATAACAGTTCCCATAGTGAAGATGTGGATCACAGAAATGTCCGAGACACTGCATTTAGAGAAAAATAAGGCTTGTTTTGTCTGGCAAATCAGATCATTTTTCCAAAATATGGTCTCCTTTCATTGAATTTCTTTAACAGAATGGTTGAACACAAATTTAAAACCAATGCTAGGGTCAGGGGAGCAGGCGTAGGGAAGGGTAGTGGATATATATCTACCTTTTTTTCACTTCTTTGTTATTTCAGGGTTTTTTTCTTCATTCTTTTTGGATCTTTCTTCTTCCTTTTCATTCTTTCCTTTTTACTTTTTTCCGATTCACTTATCAGTTTCTAAAATATTAAAACTGAAGCTGTACGAAAATTGTATAATTGTTACGTCGATTATTTTCTCCTTGTACAATTGCTTCTAATAAAATAAATATATTAAAAAAAACTCAGCGGGACAGGCAGCATCTCTGGAGAGAAGGGATGGATGACGTTGCGCAACCTTTAACCAATTAGTCAACACAACCCCATGTGGCCATGTGCTTTCTCTCATTCTCCCTTACTTTCTCCCCCTCCCCCTGCTCTCTCTATCTCCCTCCCTCTCATGGAAGGTGTGCTTTCACACGTTTGTAGAGATAGCGAGCAGTGCATAAAATAAACTTAAGGTGACGAGGAGAGCTTCAGATGTGCTGACTCCATTATGGAAAGATGGGTGTGCTTATATTGTACATGCAATGACATCTTACTTCGCGTACACACCTATGTTTTTCAGGGTGGCACAGTGACGCAGCAGGTAGAGCTGCTGCCTGACAGCACCATAGATGTGGGTTCGATCTAAACCTCAAATGCTGTTTCCGTGGAATTTTCATGTTCTCACTGTGACTGCGTGGGTTTCCTCTGCGTGCTCGGTTTCCTCCCATATCTCCAAAACGTGTGTTTGTAGGTTAATAGGCTTCTGTAAATTGCCCCTATTGTGAAGGGAATTGGGGCAAAAGTCGGATAACATAGCACTGGTGCAGACTGGTGATCAATGATCGACGTGGACTCAGTGGGCCGAATGAGCAGTTCGAAGCTGTGTTTCTAAAGCAAACTAAAGTATGATTCATTTGCAATGAAATATGACATAGTGGCCTAGACTTGTAGAAGCAAAGAAGTTAAAGAGCATGAACTGCACTCGCACAGAAAGGTTTCAAGAGATTAAAAAAGCATGGTTAAGGAGAGGATGTGGCTGCCATAAACATGATTACTTTAGTTTAGTTTAGAGATACAGCGTGGAAACATGCCCTTCGGCCCAACAAGTCCTCATTGACCAGCAATCCTTGTACACAAGCACTATCTTACCACTTGGTACAATTTACAATCTTTACCAAAGCCGATTAATCTACAAACTTGTACTTCTTTGGAGAGGGAGGAAACCGAAGCTCTCAGATAAAACTCACGCGATGGTAGGGAGAGCGCACAAACTCTGTGAAAGACAGCATCCATTGTCAGGATCAAACCAGGGTCTCTGATGTTGTAAGGCAGCAACTCTACTGCTGCGCCACCGTGTTGTGCTATATAGTCTACAAACGTGCACATCTTTGGAAAACGGACCAACATTCTCACATTCCCACACTCCTTCTTTGGAATGTCGAAGAAAACTGGAGCACCCAGAGAAAACCCACCTGGTCACGGGAAGAACGTACAAACTTTGTAAAGACAGCACCTGTAGTTAGTATCGAACCTAGGTCTCTGGCGCTTTAAGGCAGCAACTGTACCGCTGCACCACCGTGTCGCAGTTTTGACACCGTGCCTCAGTGTTAATGTCGAAAGCATTCAGGGAATCCTGATAAGGGAGGGGAGAGGAAGATAAGTTGCATTGGCCAACTCCACTGCACATACCTAAAGGAATAGGAAATGTTATTGAGGGAGTGCAGCATAGGTTCACCAGGTTAATTCCCGGGATGGTGAGACTGACATATGATGAAAGAATGTATCAACTGGCTTGTATTCACTGGAGATTTGAAGGGTGAGAGAGGATCTTATAGAAACATATAAAGTTCTTAAGGGATTGGACAGGCTAGATACAGGAAAAATGTTCATGATGTTGGGCGAGTCCAGTCCAGAATAAGGGGAACACCATTTAGGACTGAGATGGGGAAACATTTTTTCACCCAGAGAGTTGTGAATCTGTGGAATTCTCGGCCACAGAAGGCAGTGGAGGCCAATTCACTGGATGTTTTTAAGAGAGAGTTAGATAGAGCTCTAGGGCTAACGGAATCAAGGGATATGGGAAGAAAGCAGAAACTGGGTACTGATTCTGGATGATTAGCCATGATCATATTGAATGGTGGTGCTGGCTGGAAGGGCCGAATGGCCTACTCCTGCACCTATTTTCTATGTTTCTATGATACATTGTGGAGTGTGGTGGAAGAAGAGGTGAGTTCAGGAACAAGACTACCGTAGATAGGGTAGGAAATGGAAGGGTTGAAGGAGGAACTGCTATAATGGCCTTGGCTGCAGCCTACTATAACAGAGGAAAATCTCCAGCTGAGGAAAATAAATACATTTTGGAGGCCTGGATATGAGAAGAGATGCCACACTGGCACAGAAAATAGCAGAAAATAATATAGTTATACAGCATGCAAACTGGGCCTCTGCCCAGCCCACCCATTCCACCCTAAATGCCCCTTCTAAGCTGGACCCATTTGCCCGAGCTTGGCCCATATTCCTCATATTTACTCTCCTATACATGTACCTGTCCAAGTGTCTTTTTAATTGTGTTATAGTACCTGCCACAACTACCTCTACTGGCAGCTTGTTCCATATCCCCATCACATTCGAGTGAAAATGTTGCCCCTCAGCTGACTATTAAACTAATCAAGAATCTATCTATCTCTGCCTTAAAAATATCCATTGACTTGGCCTCGACATCCTTCCGTGGCAAAGAATTCCACAGATTCACCACCCTCTGACTAAAGAAATTCCTCCTCATCTCCTTCCTAAAAGAATGACCTTTTATTCTGCGGCAATGACCTCTGGTCCTAGACTCGCGCACTAGTGGAAACATCCTCTCCTCATCCACTCCATCCAAGCCTTTCACTATTCGGTATGTTTCAATGAGGTCCCCCCCATTCTTCTAAACTCCAGCGAGTACAGACCCAGTGCCGACAAATGCTCGTTATAGGTTAATCTATGATGGAATCATTTGTGTAAACCTCCTCTGGACCCTCGCCAGAGCCAGCACATCCTTAGATATGGTGCCCAAAAGTACAATATTTTAAATTTGGTATGACCAGGGCCTTAGAGCCTCGGCATTACATCCCTGTTTTTGTATACAAGCCCTTGTGAAATAAATGTTAGCCTTGAGTTTTGCTTTTTTTACTACCGAGTTTTATACCATAAACCTTAGTCCTTTGGTCCTCAGAATTAAAGGATGTTATTTTAGGAATGAATGAATGAATGAATAAGTTTATTGGCCAAGTATTCACATACAAGGAATTTGTTTTGGTGCACCGCCCGCAGGTGACAACATGACATACAGTGACAGTTCTTGGATCCCCTACCGTGGGTAAAAAGACTGTGCATTCACCCTTTCTATTCTTGCAGTAAAGTCAAACGAGAGAAGGTGGTTTTATCGGGAACACTGTTTACTAATCTCACCCTCGGCATAAGCTCGGACAAGCAAGAATGAGAATTCACTCCATTTCGATGATTTTTATAAGGGTGTGATGGAGTGAAGGTTTACTGGCCTTGTAATATTGACACTGTTTTGTTGATTGCAGAGATTGATACGTTATCTCTGATACCATGGAAGTTCTATGAAATACTTTAATCTTCAAAGTATTTCATATAGCTAGTTCTTCTCTCCCATTCCTTCTCTCCCTGGAGTACCCGCGTTGGCTGCTGAAGTGGAAGAGTTCAGCAGTTATTGTTATCTATGAAGTTTCTGGGACAAATGCATATTTATATATATGCTGGGAAGGTAGTTTTATTATTCAAACTGCCTTGCCAAGCATGGTTAATGGTGCAACCAGAGGAAACATAGACCAGGTTTAAAATTCAGCAGGTGTAGGAAGGAACTCCAGATGCTGGTTTACACCAAAGATAGACACAAAATGCTGGAGAAATTCAGCGGAACAGACAGTATCTCTGGAGAAAAGGAATAGTTGATGTTACGGGTCGAGACCCTTCTTCAGACTGAGGGGGAGAGGTGAGAGGGAATGTAGGGGTATGAAAATGTACAGAACAAATTAGAGCCAGTACCGATGACTCAGGAGCCCACAATGATCCATTGATGGCTGCGGAGGAGGTGATAACGGAGTGACACGAACAGTGAAACTAGCAAGATGACTAGGGTGGGGGAGGGACGGAGAGGGTTACTTGAAATCCTTAAAACTCACTCCTTAAAACTCAGCA
Source organism: Okamejei kenojei (assembly GCA_035221665.1). Classification (NCBI taxonomy): domain Eukaryota; kingdom Metazoa; phylum Chordata; class Chondrichthyes; order Rajiformes; family Rajidae; genus Okamejei; species Okamejei kenojei. The sequence goes on from CM069133.1 coordinate 40,528,306, forward strand.
CTCCTTGACAAGACATTGCCACAGATTAACTTGGATAATAATACCCAATAAAATTAGAAGCTTCATGCATGCAGAAAATAATATATTTTAAAACTGGATCAATAAACTAATGACATGTTGAATTCTCTGATCATAGAATTGGTGGCATCACAGTGGCGCAGTCATAGATCTGCTGCCTTACAGAGCCAGAGTCTCAGATTCGATACTGACTATTGGTACTGTCTGTACGCAGTTTGCACTTTCTTCCTGTGACCAGGTGGGTTTTCTCCAGGCGCTCCAGTTTCCTCACACACTCCAAAGACATGCAGATTCGTTGGTTAATTTGCTTCCATAAAATTGTAAATTGTTCCTAGTGTGTAGGATAGGGCTAGTGTACAGCTTGGTCACTGGTCGGCACTAACTTGATGGGCCAATATGCCTTTTTCCATGATGTCGTCTGGAGTCTAAAGCCTAACAATCTTCTCACTTTCTAACCTCCTGAGGAAGAGTTATGCGACTTTACACCACTTTAAAAAAAATGATGGAATAGAATGATGGAAAATAGTAAGATTAAATGAGAACTTACCAATTTGAAGTTTGACCTTTATTTTATGAGGAGTTACAATGAGCGATTACGTGAAGAACCCCACCAGTCGGCATGCACGTCAATCTTCAAACAACGGTGTGAAATCACAGAAGAACAACAATTGAAGTATTATAGTAAGATTAGAAACCTAGAACTACCAGATGAGCTTCGTGATGTGAGGGTTGGGATTGGTGGGCATGTAATCGCTCATCGTAACGCCTCATAAAATGAGGATCAAACTTCAAACTGGTAAGTTCTCGTTTAATCTTACTATTTTACTTCAAAGTCACGTGAGTGATTCCGTGAAGATTTCAAAGGTCTGTGATTTCACGCCGATTCAAATCCAGGCATCTCACACTGCATCAGTTGACTCAGGAGGGGTGAATATTAGCAATACATCGAAACATGATACTGATTAACATGTTACAAATTACAAATAAACAAATATACAATAGCGACTTCTCTCTCCCTGGGAGAAGCTATGAAACAGAACTTAAAACAGAATGGGCGAACACCCCAGATTCAACAAGCGGCTTATTATAAAACCTTCGAAAACTCAATTCAATTGACCATCCTGCGGCCATGAGTATATGGTCTAGAGGGACGTCCATTGCCCTCGCCGCTGACATTGATACCACCCTGGTGGAGTGAGATTTAAAATTGACAGTATTAACTCCTGCACACCCCAACACTTGTTTCAGCCATCGTGAAATGGTCTGAGCTGACACTTTCATATGTGGCTTTTTGTGGCTAATAAACAATGCTTCCTCAGAGCCTCTAAGGCTCTTTGTGACTTCAATATAACGGTGCAAGTGTGCCACCACACACAGCCGTAAATCCATGGGATAAGCTGACAGTACAAGCTTGAACCTGGACACCCCTGGCCTGCTTTGTTTAATTGGGTCATAGATGTAAAATTTACATCATTCTGTGATGACACCATCCTGTCCAGGCGCAGTTTATGCTAGGTCTAAACCCTTTGCGCTGATACGAGCACCATGAGCACAACCAAGGGTAATCTTTGTTAAGGACAAGGATGTGGCTGTCCCCCATTGACAAAGCAGTGTCAGTACCATGCTTACATCCCAGAATTTCAGAGGTTTAGAATTAAAAACACCCTTCGTAAATCTGGAGATTAACGGATGAGATCCGACAGACTGAAGTTCTGACCCCCAGCATAGATACGAGGACAAGGCACTCCTAGCACTGTTGATGGCACTACAGCTCAACCCTTCATCGAAATGTAACCTGGACAGAAATTCCAGCACTTCTGGGATGGAGGCTGTGTGGTATGTAATGTTGCCCTGTAAACAAAATTCCTCCCATTTCCTGACATGAGAGATGTACTGCCTTTTTGTACTATCCCTCCAGTACGTTGTGATGACATCCACGGTCCGATTAGATAGTCTCAGACCCAGATCCGGCCTTCTTAAAATCTGCAAATCAACAAATTTAGACGATCATACAATGGGTGTTGACCTCCAGTCACAGGGTGCACCAGCAGATTATGACGTTTTGGAACCACCATAATAGGCTGTGTACTAATACCCAAAATCAGAGCGAACCATGGCTGTGTAGGCCAGTCGGGTACCACCAAAACTCTTGAAGTGGAGTCCTACTTGATCTTAGTCAAGCACCGACTGATGAGGCAGACGGGGGGAAATGCATATAAAAACATTCCGCCCCAGTGCAGCGAGAATGCATTCACTGCAACTGCCCCTGGATCTGGTTCCCATGAAACATATTTCGGTACCTGGTGATTAAGTCTGGATGCAAACAAATCGATATCTGGCATCACATATTAGAGAACAATTTCATTAAATACATCATGATTCAACATCCACTCAGTATTGTCGTTGAATTTGCATGAACTGGTGTCTGACATTATATTGAATCTGCCTGGCAAGTAGAGAGCTGAAATCCAAATATTATTTTTAATGCACCAGTGCCAAATAAGGTTAGCCAATCAAATCACAAGATTTCGACTTGATTCCACCCATTTGATTAACATGCGCCACTGCGGTGGTGTTGTCAATCTGAAGCTGAACATGTAAGTGATGCTCAGTGGTACAGTAAGCTTTGAGCCCATAAAATGCTCCCAAAAGCTCTAAATAAATAATTCCATGTGATTGGAGAAGCTACGCCTCATGCATATTCCATCTGCCTCCACATCTAGACCTGGTATCAGTAGCACCCCAACCTAGGGCACTAACATCAGACTGCAAAACAATTGAAGGTGTTTCGATCAAAATTTAGCTAGAACAATTTGAAATGTTTCTAATCCACCACTGTACTTCAGTAATGGCTTCAGATGGTAAGTGCATGGGCCAATTTAAATGACCTGCATGTATTCTAAATGCCTGTATCTTTGCCCTCTGTAAATGTTGGTAATGCAAAGGTCCATATTGCACAGCAGGAAAGGCAGCTACCAATTTACAAATTAAGCCTGCCACCTATTTAATTGAAGGTGATTGCTCCCCCAAGAGCTTGATACAGCCTTCAATTAAATCTAGTCTCTTTCCCTTGGACAGAGTCACACACATGTGATTTGAATCTACTGTGAATTGCAAATAGTCAATTGTGTTAACCGGCACCAATTTTGATTTAGCTGGGTGGATAATGAACCCCAACCTCTCAACCATGAGTTTAACAGCTGAAACTGATAACTCGGCTGCCACAAGGGTGTTTCCAATTATTAAGATGTCATCTAAATAGGCCATTACAATATGGCCCTGTGACCGTAGTAACCCTAATACTGGTTTTAGCAGTTTTGTAAATAAGCAAGGGGCTGAGGTTAACCCATTAGGCAGTGCTTTAAATTGCCATAATTGCCTCATCCAGCTAAATTCCAAATATCTCCAATTCTCTTCATGAACAGGCACTGAATAATATGCATCTTGAAGATCTATACATGCCATATAACACCCTCTAGAAAACAATTGCTTGGCAGTAGCAAACAATTCCATTTTTAAATGATTATGCTGCACAAACGGATTAAGTCCTGTCAGGTCCAAAATAATCCGACACCCACCATCTTTCTTTGGTCTACGAAACACATTAGATACAAATTGATGAGTTTGATAAACTGTCTTCTCAATGACACCTTTAAAACATAATTTTGCTATTTCAGCTTGAATCTCCAAATTCTCCCGTTATGAGAAAATGACTGCCTGCTCTGGCTTGTGCTGGTGGGTGGACACAGGTTGGGAATAAATTCAATTTGAAACCCTTGTATACTCTGCAGTATAAACACGTTTGATGTTATTTTACACCATTCTTTGAGAAACCTGTGTAACCTCCCCCAACTGGTAGGTAATTCTCACTCAGTATGTACGACAAGAATCAGACCTACCTACATCCATGGTTACCGGTGGAGTTCTGTGTCCCCTGGCTCTGGATGGAAAAGGCATGTTTGCCTGTACTCCTGCTGGAGTGCGCCAGCTGCGCACATTGAATGGCCGGCTTGGTCCGTTTGCAAGTGTACTGTCGCCGAAGGGTTCTGCTGCTCACTGGCGCCTTGATGAGCCTGACTGTTTTTGCCTCTTCATCTAGCTCCTTTACCCTCTTTGCGAGGTCTTCCCCGAACAATAAGTTCGGCCGCTGGATGTTGCTAGGCTTGCACAGGGCAGCGAACCTTGGGTTAATGGTAGGGTGGATGGCGCGCTTTCTAAGGCAGTTAACTTCAAAGTGCACATTGCACATGAGAGCCAGGGCATCCTGCTGAACTTCAGTCAGGAGCCCACCATCCACCGACCCAACATAAGCCGTTATGCCGGCTGAGAGCAGTTTCAGCACCCGTTGCAGTTTCAACTCCTGCGCTCGGATGCCTAGTCCCATATGGTCCCAAATGGCATGAGTTGACGGCCGGCACTTTGAGCAGAATACAATTTTCTGGGGGGTCATATTTTTTGTCCATTGTATCCATGGCCAGTTCCTGAAGCTGGTGCGAAGCCAAGTAATTTTTACTGGCAGCCAGCTCATCCCCCAGTGGCTCTCCAGAGTCTATTGGGATGGCAAACCTGGCCGCCGGGAATGGGACCTCTGGCTGTTGCCCTTCGTCCCGTGGGACAGCCTCCAACGCTAAGCCCTCAGAGTCGGCGTCAGAATCATACTGACCCAGTATACTCTCCTCCTCTAAGAGGGAGATACTAGGCAGCCCAGTAGGTGCTGCTGGCGCGGGCTCTTGGAGAGGCTGGCGCTCTTGATAGAGCATCCTCTCCAATAGGAGCTCCATCCTGGATACCCGTTCTACGGTATCCATTCTTGAGGGAGAACCCTCCCGACAGGACTCGTCCGAGTCTATAGGCCGGACAGACTTTTGAGTGGCATTACGCCCCTCCAGCGTAGCCATGGTGCTCTCTGACACCAAGTCTGTAGTCGCTGGTCTCACTACTAGTGACTCTGTAGATGAGCTAGGCGGCCGCCCGCTACCCGCACTCCCGTGGGCATTAGACACTTTTGCTACGGCTCGCCTGGCTGCTAACGACTTCTTCATGCTTGAACTTGCCCTCCTGTAATAAGATTTAACAAGCGCATAAAACTGACCTCCAAGAAGTTTGACACTTACCTGAGGCTTTTTAAACTTACCGCTGGAGAAGCGCTGGTCCTCCCAGCCGGTCGCTGTGCCATGCGATAGAGGGAATGACACGCATGCCGACTGGCGGGGTTCTTCACGGAATCACTCACGTGACTCCAAAATAAAATAAATATTTAGGTAAATGGATAGGACAGGTTTCGTGGAATATGGGGCAAAGGCAGGCAAATGGGACAAGTCTGAAGAAGTGTCTCGATCCAAAACGTCAACTGCTGCAATTTAAGCCTGTCCTGCTGAGTTACTCCAGCGTTTTTAGTCTATCTTTGGTTTAAACCAGCATCTGCAGTTCCTTCCGACACAAGTGGGAGTAATGTAGATGAGACATGTTGGGCTGCGTGGGGAAGTTGGGCTGACGGGGCCCTATTTCCACGCTGTATGACTCTGTGAGATTGTTGGGGAAATGTTGATCAGTAACTTTGCTGTTCAGTTAGTATTTGAAATATTGTAATACAATCTACTGAGAGTAAATATTTTGAATAGAGAATGAATGAATGGAAAATAATCACCAGAAGTACAGAACAGAAGTTGCCACTTAAGCCTGTATTAAGCCTACTGTTTCCACAGCGTGTGTACATTATGGCCCATTTTACATCCTGACCACGGGCGCCATCTGTTTGGATGTTTTAAAAATAAGGGGAAGGCTATTTAGAACGGAGATGAGGAAAAACCATTTCACTCAGACAGTTGTGAATCTGTGGAATCCACTGCCTCAGAAGACAGTGGAGGCCGATTCTCTGGATGCTTTCATGAGAGAGATAGACAGAGCTCTTAAAGATAACGGAGTCAAGGGATATGGGGAGAAGGCATGGACGGGGTACTGATTGAGGATGATCGACCATGGTCAAAGTGAATGGCGGTGCTGGCTCGGAGGGCCGAATGTCCTACTCCTGCACCTATTGTCTATTATCTATTGTCTATTGTCTAACACTTCTATTTCAGGATGCTATCTGTACAAAATAATTCAAGATCCCCAGATACAGTTATGAATCTCCAGAATATGCAATCTTCTGTAAAACTAATCAACATTGATTAATTGTAATTCCACAGGTGACATTTCACACCAGACATTTCCTCCTTCCTGCTGCCCTTTATAAAAGTCATGAAGTCATCTCCTCTGACTTTCTCTCTCTGGATCATTGCTCAGACTGTCGACTCTGGCATACATACAGTATACTCATTTTTTTATTTCACATTATGGGTTGGCATTAGTAAGTTCATACTTGACGTGACATTCCGCATTTGATTTTCGGCTTTACTTTAGAATCACAGCGCAGAAACAGGCCCTTCGGCCCTACCAGTGATCCCCGTACACTGCACTATCCTACACAAAAGGGACAATTTACAATTTCACTGAAGCCAATTAACCCATAAACCTGTACGTCTTTGGATTGTGGGAGGAAACCAGAGCCGTTGAAAACCCACAAAGTTCACGGGGAGAATGTACAAACTCCATGTAGACCGAACCCATAGTCAGGATCAAACTCGTTTTTCTGGCGCTGTAAAACAGCAACCGCTGCGGCATCCTGAGATATTTAATGTTTTTGTGCAATCATATTTTTAAAGCATCCAACTCATCTGTTGATCTGAAACTTCTGTGAACTATCCCTCAAATACTATTTTTTAAATAAATTACAGATTTCCCCACTGAACCATTTTTCATTGTGCTCAGCTAATTCTCCCGCTTTTCAGTAAAACTAAATGACTCTCTTGGTCATACCTTTGATTCGGGATATGTCATTCTGGTCAAATCTTGATACCAAGAATGTGGAGTAATTCAACATGCCAGGCAGCATCTCTGGAGAATATGGATAGGTGATATTTCGGGTTGGGAGGAAAAGATTTAATAGGAATCTGAGGGGAAACTGTTTCACACAAAGGGTGGTGGGTGTATGGAGCAAGCTGCCAGAGGAGGTAGTTAGGTCAGGGACGATCCGAACATGTGAGAAACAGTTGGACAGGTACATGGATAGGACAGGTTTGGAGGGATATGGACCAAATGCGGGCAGGTGGGCCTAGTGTAGCTGGAACATTTTGTCCAGTGTGGGCAAGTTGGGCTGAAGGGCCAGTTTCCACATTTTATCATTCTTTGACCTCAGATTGTCCCTTTTGTGCAGGATAGGAAATCAGAAGGGCAAAAAGGGACCAGGAGATTGCTCCAGCGGGTCTCATTAAGGGCAACCCCAAAAGATTTTATAAGTACACCAGACCAAGTGCAGACCCATTGTGCGTTGTGGAGCAGATGAAGCTGTTTTTGAAATGAAGCCCTCCCCCTGACGTCACTAGAAGGTGGTGGAATATTCTGTATCACTGTACGATTGGGGGGGGGGGGGACATTGTGACGTCACTGGAAGCTGATGTGTAAAAAGGTGTTTTGTTTTGTTTTGAAACTTTAAGCATGAAATCATGAATAACCCTGTGGGGGGGGGGGGGGGGGGGTGAGGGAGTGAGTTGGGGTGGGGTGAGGAAGTGGGGGTGTGAGTAACCCAGGGGGGGAGGGCGGTGGGTCTAAAATAACCCATGGGGGGGGAGGGGCCTGGGTGTGTGAGTAATGTGGGGGGGAGGGCAGATATATCAGAGGACATTGCGGGAAACTAGAGAGGAAATTATGGGAGCCCTGGTTGAAATTTACGAGTCGTCCTTAAATACAGGAGAAGAAGACTGGAGGGTGGCAAAATGTTGTACCTCTTTTCAAGAATGGCTGCAGGGAAAATGTGGGGAACTATAGGGCGGTGAGCTTAACATCTGTAGATGGTAAGTTCTGAGGGATAGGTTATACACGGTGATTAAGGATAAACAGCATGGCTTTGTATGTGGGAGGTCTCACAAATCTGATTGATTTTTTTGAAGACGTGACCACAAAGGTTGATGAGGGCAGAGCTATAGATTTTGGGCACATGGACTTCAGTAAGACTTTCAACAAGGTTCCACATGGTAGGCTGCTCTGGAAGGTTAGATCGCATGGGATCCAAGGAGAGTTAGCTGAATGGATAGCAAATAGGCTCCATGGAAGGAAGCAGAGGGTTATGGTGGAATGTTGCTTCTTCGACTGGGGGCCTGTAACAAGTGTTGTGCCTCAGGGTTCGGTGCTGGGCCCGTTACTTCTTGTCATCTGCATCAATGATTTGGATGAGAACATACAGGGCAAGTTTAGCAAGTTTGCTGATGATACAAACAAGGTGAACAAGGGCAGGACCTACACAGTGAATGGTAGGCCTCTGGGTAGTGTAGAGGGATCTAGGAGTACAGGTGCATGGTTCCTTGAAAGTCAAATTACAGGTAGATAAGTTAGTCAAAAAGGCTTTTGACACTTTGGCCTTCAGAGTATTGAGATTGAAAATTGGAAGGTCTTGTTGCAGATGTTAAAGACCTTGGGTGAGACCGCATTTAGAATATTGTGTGCAGGCACCATGTTATAGGAAATATATTGTTAAGCTTAGAAGGGTTCTCATCAAACTTGGTGGGCGTGAGTCTGTGGAATTATCTGTGTCAGAGGGCAGTGGAGGCCGGATACTTTTGAGAGATACTTTCTCTGGATACGATCTCTGGATACTTTTAAGAGAGAGCTAGATAGGGCTCTTAAAGATAGCGGAGACAGGGGATATGGGGAGAAGGTAGGAACAAGATACTGATTGGGGATGATCAGCTATGATCGCATTGAATGAGGGTGCTGGCTTAAAGGGCCGAATGGCCTACTCCTGGACCTATTGTCTATTGTCTATTGTCTATAAGATTTACGAGGATGTTGCAAGGACTAGAGGGTGTGAGCTATAGGGAGGTTGTGTAGGCTGGATCTCTATTCCATGGAGCACAGGAGGGTGAGGGGAGATCTTATAGAGGTGTACAAAATCATGGGAGGAATAGATTGTGTAGATGCACCGTGTATGTTGCCCAGAGTAGCGGAATCAAGGTTCAAGGTGAAGGGGAAAAGATTTAATAGGAATCCGAGGGGTAACTTCTTCACACAAAGTGTGGTGTGTGTATGGAACAAGCTGCCACAGGAGGCTGGGATTATCCCATCATTTAAGAAAAGAGTTAGACAGGTACATGGATAGGATAGGTTTGGAGGGATATTGGCCAAGCGCAGGAAGGTGGGATTAGTGTAGCAGGGACATTGTTGGTCTGTGTGGGCAAGTGTTGATCTATACTGTATCACTCTATGACTCTATGACCTGCCGTAGCTACAATACTTTTTTGCTCTAGTATATCATCACCATCATGACATCGTCCCTGTACACTTAGACCCATTCACCAGGAAATGAATGTCTTCTCATTAAAATTAGGTAAGCCCATGTTACAGTCGTCAAAGTTTCTGACAGTGTAACTTTCTTGTGGAGAGGATGTTAGACTAATTCATTGAGGGTGAAGGAAACATTTTCATGTACTTACACAAACAAAATTGGCACAAAGATCATACAAACAGGTGTGTGTGTGTGTGTATGTGCACGTCTATCTGCATGTGTCCTTGTCTGTGTGTCCGTATGTGTCCACGTGTGTCCATGTGTGCGTGTGTGTCATGTGCCTGTGTGTGTGTGGAGAGGGGAGTTGCAGGGTTTCATCAATTAAATTATCATGCATGTGGTTTTTTTTTTGATTGATTAATTGAAACAGGCCCTTTGGCCCACCTAGTCCATCAAGCACCTGCTCACAATCATGCTCTGTCATCCCACTTTCACATGTACACCCTACACACTGGGGGCAATTTACAGGGGCTAATTAACCTACAAAATCTGCATTTCTTTGGGATGTGGGAGGCAACCAGAGCCCCCAGAAGATACATGTGCAAACGCAAGAAGAATGTGCAAACTCAACGCAGATAAGACCCAAGGTCAGGATCAAACCTGAGTCTCTGGAGCTAAGAGGCAACAGTTCGACCAACTATGCCGCTGTGCTGCCCAGGTTTTTGTAGTGAGAAACAATGAGGGTTCAGGGCAAGGCAGCTGCAGACCAAATTGATTCATCTCCCCTCCTCAATAATTGCACATAGATTCCTTTGATTGATTACCAGGGTGAAATATGTCGAAGTTCATTTCAGATTAACAGAAATTGTGTGTGAGTAATACTGAAAGTTATCATAAAGGGAAGCTTGCAAGAAAGCTGCAGAAATGGCTAATCACGATGAATGATGGCCATGGTTAAACTGGAGTGCATATGGACTGAAGTTGTAGGTCGAGTTAAAGGTTGAAACCTGTGTATGATTTTTAGAACATAGAGGTCATACCAGGGCACAATATTTTTTCTTGTCATATTTCTCTGGTGGTCTCTTGTAATATCTTATATTAGATTAGATTTTATTAGATGTAATATTTTATATATTATATTAAGTATAGGAGCAGGGAGGTTCTACTGCAGTTGTACAGGGTCCTGGTGAGACCACACCTGGAGTATTGCATACAGTTTTGGGCTCCTAATCTGAAGAAATACATTCTTGCCATAGAGGGAGTACAGAGAAGGTTCACCAGACTGATTCATGGGATGTCAGGACTTTCAGATGAAGAAAGACTGGATAGACTCGGCTTGTACTCGCTAGAATTTAGAAGATTGAGGGGCAAATGAGGGGGGATCTTAGAGAAACTTATAACATTCTTAAGGGGTTGGACAGGCTAGATGCAGGAAGATTATTCCCGATGTTGGAAAAGTCCAGAACAAGGGGTCACGGTCTAAAGATAATGGGGAAGTATTTTAGGACTGAGATGAGAAAAACATTTTCCACACAGAGCGTGGTGAATCTCTGGAATTCTCTGCCACAGAAGGTAGTTGAGGCCATTGGCTATATTTAAGAGGGAGTTAGATGTGGCCCTTGTGGCTAAGTGGATCAGGGGTATGGAGAGAAGGCAGGTACTGGATACTGAGTTGGATGATCAGCCATGATCATATTGAATGGCGATGCAGGCTCGAAGGGCCGAATGGCCTACTTCTGCACCTATTTTCTATGTTTCTATGTTTTTATGCTCAGAGTCTCTTACTCAGAGTGGGGGAATCGAGGACCAGAGGACATAGGTTTAAGGTGAATAGGAAACGATTTAATACCACTCTGAGGGGTAACATTTTCACACAAAGGGTGTATGGAATGATCTGCCGGAGGAGGTAGTTGAGTCAGGTACTATTGCAACGTTTAAGAAACATTTGGACAGGTACATGGATAGGACAAGTCTGGAGGGATATGGACCAAACGCAGCGCAGTTGGAACAAGTGTAGCTGGGACATGTTGGCCGATGTAGGCAAGTTGGGCTGAAGTTCCTGTTTTAATTGCTGAATCACTCAATGAGTCTATGACTATATGTGTGGTACATGTCTGATTCCATTTAATTTATAACATTTACTCAATCTTACTCTGGTGGGCTGCGCTGTTCTCTGAGCCACGAATGTCTTCACCCCACCTGGATTGGCTTTTATCTCTCCTGAGATGTTGCCTCGTCTGCCGAGAATATGGGATTTACATCTGAAGAAGGGTCGCGACCCGAAACATTACCCATTCCTTTCAGCCAGAGATGCTGCCTGTCACGCAGAGTTACTCCTGCAATTTGTGTCTATCTATGGTATGTTGTTGTTTATTTCAAATTTTCAGTATGCATAGTAATTTGGTTTCATACTTAAAAAATAAAGTTAATATGTTTGACATGTTTAGTATTAAAATATACTTCTTAATATATTATGCGGTGCCCTGTTGGATTGCTTAATGGTAAAAATACTTGAGAACCAAATCAAAAAGATTTTAAACCAATTCTTCTGAACAAATACAGTTTAAGTAACTGAAAATAAATTAGGCAAATCTATTCTATAGCTATGCTGGGTCACAGCAATCAGTTCTGCTTTATATTTTCTTTGAAAATGTAATTCAAAGCCATTTAAAATGTATCTATTATTGTCCTTGCATCTAAAACTTCCAGTGTAATTATTAAAACCTCTTGAAGACCTGCAAACAAGTCCAATTAATCCAAACTTCCACGGATGATTAATTCACCCTGGGAGTGTAGTTAGGTAGTGTCTGCTTCAATTGCAACTTTTTTTTAAATTAGTTGTTTTGTTTTAAGAGTTGTAGGAAATATAATGAAGGTTATAATTTTCCCCACTTTTTTGTGTAAGATATACTGATGTTGATACTTCAGGCTCTTGTGGAAAGGCTACAAGAAAGATTTCATTGGACTATACTTTTTAGGACATGAATTGTTAGCCACAGGGGCCAATTGAAGTGTGGAAAATTGGATCATTACTTAAAGTAAAAGTACGGATTCATGGAGAATAAAGAGGATAATTGGATTAGTTTTAGGTTTTTGGCACAAATGACCAAATAGCAGCAATCGTCCCTTGCATATATCCTTTCTTGCATCCTTGAATATCAACAGATCAAAGAAACTGCTTTCTCTACTTGTCTTACTTGGACGCACTGTTTATTCCCAGGAACGCTCAATATATTGAATACACACATTTAAGCAAAAAAAAACATGCAATGAAGCTCCGAACCTATTTTAATATTGATTCCATTACTATAGATGGAATTCCTTGGTGTTTTATGGGAACAAAAGACTATCTGCAAATATTTGATATACAAAGGATGCTTAATCATGAATGTCTGAGCTCTTGAGTTAAGCCCGTGTCCCACTTAGGATACCTGAACGGAAACCTCTGGAGACCGTGTGCCCCACCCAAGGTTTCCGTGAGGGTCCCAGAGGTTCCCGGAGGTTTCCATGAGTCACAAGAGGTTCTGGTCACTCTCCATGAGTCACAAGAGGTTCTGGTCACTTGCCTGGAAAGCCTCGATTGAAGCATGAGCTGCACCTACTGACCAAAGATCCTATAAGGTCTTTGCTGCCGACCGCGCACACACACACACACAAACACATCGCCAAGGTGGGGGCCAGGGGCAGCGGAGGAGCGCTTTCTGCGTGATGAAGAGGAAAGTAAACGGCTGCCACAGAGCATGGTAACTCCTTTAGAGAGCGCGGGAGGGAGGGAGGGAGGGAGAGAAGGGGAGAGAAGGACAGAGAAGGGGAGAGAGCAGGGGAAAGCAGGGGAGAGAAGGGGAAAGAGAAGGGGGGAGAAGGGGAGTGAGATGGGGAGAGAGAAGGGGGAGAGAAGGGGAGAGAAGGGGAGAGAAGGGTAGAGAAGGGGAGCAGAAGGAGTGGAGACAGTTTTAATAAGTTTAATAAAGTTAGCGGGCATTTTACCTTCCAGCGGATCTTCCCACTTCGGAAACCTGAACGGAAACGCCCCACCTAAGGTTTCCATGAGGTTCCCGGAGGTTCCGGTCACTCTCCCTATTGGTGGAAAGTGGTTTCCGCGTAGTTGCGGCTTCTTCTATGTTCCTGCGTTTATTTTAAAAAAAAAGAAAACTGGCCTCGACTAAAAATAGGTTGCTGTTTTTTTCGAAGCAAGTGGAGTGGGGTCAAAATTTTACTTACAGGCAATCGAAGGCCTTCACTGACCGGCCATTCTGCTTGGCTCATTGGAGTCTTCAGCAAATAACTCTTCTTTGGTTTTCAGGACTTAGAAGATCCGCCAGAAGGTAAAATGCCCGCTAACTTTATTAAACTTCTTAAAACTCTCTCCACTCCTTCTCTCCCCTTCTCTCTCCCCTTCCCTCTCCCCTTCTCTCCCCCCTTATCTCCCCCCTTCTCTCTCCCCTTCTCTCTCCATTTCTCTGTGCTTTTCTCCCTCCCTCCCGCTCTCTCTAAAGGACTTACCATGCTCTCTGACAGCCGTTTACTTTCCTATTTATCGTGCAGAAAGCACTCCTCCGCTGCCCCTGGCCCCCACCTTCGCGATGTGTTTGTGTGTGTGTGTGCGTGCGCGGTCGGCAGCAAAGATCCAATAGGATCTTTGATCAGTAGATACAGCTCACGCTTTGGTCGAGGCTTTCCAGACAAGTGACCAGAACTTCTGGTGACTCATGGACAGTGACTGGACCTCTGGGAACCTCACGGAAACCTTGGGTGGGGCACACGTTCAGGTTTCCTAAGTGGGACAGGGGCATTACTCGAATCAAAATGACAAATGCTGTATTTTTTTTAGAATGTTCAAATTGGTTTTGGTCAAACTGCAGTATTTAGGAAATTAGTTTGCAATTTATTAGTGTGCCATTTTAAAGAAATACATCAGTTTCAATAATAGGGCATCACAGTGGCACAGCGGGTAAAGTTCCTGCCTTACAACATCAGAGACCTGGGTTCGATCCTGACTACGGATCCTGTCCGTACAGAGTTTTATGTTCTTTCTGTATTTGGGGAGAAGGCAAGAGAATGGGGTTGGAAGTGAGAGATAGATCAGCCATGATTGAATGGCGGAGTAGATTTGATGGGCCGAATGGCCTAATTCTACACCTATCACTTACGACCTTATGTTCTTATGATCCCTGTGACCACGCGGGTTTTCTCCGGGTGCTCCGGTCGCTCCCATACTCCAAAGACATAGGATAATTGCCTTTGGTATAATTGTAAATTGTCCCTAGTGTGTGTAGGAAAGTGCTAGTGTACAGGGTGGTCGCTGGTCAGCACAGACTCAGTGGGTCGAAGGGCCTGTTTTCGCCTTGTATCTCTAAAGTCTAAAATCTAACGTTTCAATAATCTGTCTTTCCATTTTGTTAGACTTGCTTTGTGAATTGCATAATTGATTCAATTTTCTGACAATTATATGGTTATATCTGACTCAAAGGGGCCCCGCTGAGTGACTCCAGCACTTTTGTCTTATTTTTGTAAAACCAGCATCTGTAGTTCCATATGTCTCCATTTGGTTAAAGCCCTGTCCCACGGTACAAGTTCATTCCAAGAGCTCTCCCGAATTTAAAAATCAAACTCGTGGTAAGCTTGGAGAATGAACGTAGCGGGTACTTCGGAGATTGGAAACGTCTCTTAGTGCTAACGGCAGGTACTCGGGAAGACTCGCTAACCGCAGGTAAGCACGGGAAGACTCGTGAAGATTTTTCAACATTGAAAAATGTCCATGAGAGCCCCGAGAGGCCCGAGTACCGATGAGTGGCCATTACTGTAAATCTCCGAGTTCGAATCAAGGCAAACTCAGGAGAACTCTTGGAATGAACTCGTACCCTGGGACAGGGCTTTTTGAGGTTCTATGGCCAGCTCTTCCCATACATTTTCAGTACAAAATACAAAATGTAGTAACTTCCTCCATCAGACAGTGTTGGTCCAGGCAGCTTATTTCAGTCTAGGTCCACCTCACATGCTTTGCAATGTATTTTGTGGCCTGTAGCTATTGAGTTTGAATTTAAGTACCTCAACTCCGCATACTTTAGTTTACAAATTAAACTGATCTGTTTGAAGTATTGAATTACTTTTAACAACATAAATGAAGAATATTTCAAAGCCAAAGGCACGATGCAAACTGAAACAGTTACGCTTTTTATGGATAAATTCCACATGTCTCAGATTTATTAGTTATCAGCAAGGCTCAGAATCAATTATGTTTAAACTTCATGGCTTGCATTTTCCATTTATTTTCAGTTCTGTTTTGGGTATTTCTCTTTCAATATTTATTCGTGTTTGGTAACATCGATTAAGTTTATTTTCATAAACACAGCCACTTATATACATTAGCGTGTGATTTATTTTGTTTAAAGCTAATCAGGGAACACAATTCAAATGATGTGAGTCATGTGACAATGTCCAGTGCTGATTCAGCAGGTTCAATTGTGAAACTTCTATGATTTGAAATCAACTTACACATATTTTAGGGGATTGTTAGACGAAGTGCAGCATTCGGTCTGCTCCACCAACAGTGTGTGTTGGGGAGTTGATGGAGCTGTTTTTGATATGAGGCGCTCCACCGGATGTCACTGGAAGGTGGTGGAATATTCTGTTTCACTGTAACGTTGGCGGGAGGAAGGGGGGCATTGTGACGTCACTGGAAGCTGGTGTTTTAAAAGGTGTTTTTGTTTTTTTGTGAAATTTTAATCATGAATAATCCGGTGGGGGGGGGGGAGGGGGCGGGTGGTATGAATAAGCAGGGGGGGAGGGGCGGGGGGGAAATAAGTCTGGAGGGGGTGTGAATAACCAGGGGTGTGAATAACCGGGGGGGTGTGGGGTGGGTGATGTGAATAACCCAGAGGAGGCGGGGGGGTAAGAATAACCTGGAGGGGGGAGGGGGCGGGGGGAGGGGGCGGGGGGTGTGTGGCACTCGGCAGCTTGAGAGCCCATTGTGATTATCATCACTGGAAGTTCCTGGAAAAAAGGCTGTCTGTGAGAAGCTGTGGTTACTGTTGGCAACGTCCCATTGTGATGTCATTGTGGCACACAGCAGCTTGAGAGCCCATTGTGATTGGTGCACTGTGAGTGGCTTTACGACATCATCAGTGGAAAGTCCTGGAAAAAGGCTGTGTGTGAGAACTGTTTTTTGCCTTTTTTTAAAACTTGAATCGTCAATAACTTATGAAATATGGGATGAAATCTTAATTGAACCTGATTACCGCATAGAGGGAAAAATGTGTCAGAATATGTAAAAATTTAAGCGCGCAGCGTTTTGACAAAGGTAGAACACATGCACGCACACACACACGTACATACATACAAGACAATGCTTTTATAGGCATATAGATGTGTGTTGAGCCATTTTTATTAAAATGGTGATATAGGCTGAACTTGATTCTTCTTCTTTTCAAGAAATATGTCATGCTCCATGCTGGTCCTTTATTCAAACACACGGAGGAATTGAATGGATGTGGGCAGCGTGGTGGCGTAGAGGTTGAGATGCTGCCCTACAGCACCTGAGGATCCCAGATTTGTTCCCAACTACGGGTGCTGTTTGTACGGAGTTTACGTTCTCCCCATGACCTGGGTGTGATTTCTCCGGGTGCTCCGATATCCTCCTACACCCCAAAGACATGCAGGTTTGTCGGTTATTGACTTGGTAGAAGTGTAAATTGCCCTTGTGTGTGTAGGATAATGTTAGTGTGCTGGGATCGCTGGTTGGTCTGCACTCGGTGGGCCGAGGGGCCTGTTTCTGTGCTGGATCTCTAAACTAAACTCAACTAAACTAACCTAAGCTGAAGCAAGTCTACTTTGCACTCTGGCAGGAAATGGCGCCAGCACAGAACGTGTTCTCATCAGTCACAATATCTCAGTGACTTTGATTGCCAAGGCTATTTGCTGCTAGATTAAATATTGACACCACTCACTCAACATTTGCAGTGCAACATGATCTCTGGAACAAAATCCCAACGTCTGGACAACGTAAGCAAAATCTCCATATTCCTTCACGCAAGTGAGTACATTTTGACTTTCACACCTCACTCCTGCTCATCCTTTTCACACTGTTTATTTTACCAACACTAGACCACCAACGACACATGTCATGGATAAATAGCACAGGGTACAGAGTGCTGGAGTAAATCAGCGGGTCAGGCATCATCTCTGGAGAACATTGTCAGGTGACGTTTCGGGTCGAGACCCTTCTTCAGACTGATTGTAGGCAAGGAGAAGAAAGGTGGTCTCAAACCTGTGTAACACCTATTGTTCTTATATGACCTTTATTCCAACCATCTGCATATTGGGGTCAAGGAAAGAGCGTTCACGTCGCGGCCCTGTTTCCACCAATCTTTCCACCACCACGCACAAGAAGCACAAGAAGCATAAGAAGCGCAAGACGCCTTTGTATGCAAATGCCGAGAAGTGTGTCCAGCTCTGGCTGAATAATTTTTAATCTTCTGACGTGGACTCGATAAGAATATCTGCTTATCAAACCCTCCCCTTGCGTGTCGACCTATTTATTACCTGCTGCGCTTTGTCCTGCTTCTCCACTTTTCCAGCTTTCTTCTCCCATCTTCTTGCAATGAAATTCATAATTGTAAATCAATTCTGGTTGTGGTGGTAATTCATCAGCTTGTCTGGGAGTATTATTGGGCGTGCAAGGTTAACACGCGCATTCAACCAGAGGCAGACAGAATTGTGCAGACAACTAATTATATGTTCATATGTGCGAGTGTTGGGATAAAGCAAGCTGAACTATAGCTGGTGAACCATCCGTTCTCAGTTGTGTGTGCACAAATGGCACAAAGGCGCAGCAGTAGAGCTGCTGCCTTACAGCGCCAGAGAACCACGTTTAATTCTGACCACTATCACTGCGGAGTTTGTACATTCTCCCTGTGACCACGTGGGTTTCGCTATTGATCCTGTTACCTTCCACATTCAAAGGATTTAAAGGACTTTTATTGTCACGTACCAATTAAGGTACAGTGATAAGGTACAGTGGATGATGGGGTGGAAAATTGGATAAGTAAGTATGCAGATGATACTAAGATTGGTGGTGTTGTGGATAATGAAGTAGATTTTCAAAGTCTACAGAGAGATTTGGGCCAGTTGGAAAAGTGGGCTGAAAGATGGCAGATGGAGTTTAATGCTGTTAAGTGTGAAGTGCTACATCTTGGCAGGACAAATCAAAATAGGACGTACATGGTAAATGGTAGGGAATTGAGGAATGCTGTGGAACAGAGGGATCTAGAAATAACTGTGCATAGTTCCCTGAAGGTGGAATCGCATGTAGATAGGGTGGTAAAGAAAGCCTTTGGTGTGCTGGCCTTTATAAATCAGAGCATTGAATATAGGAGTAGGGAAGTAATGTTAAAATTGTACAAGGCATTGGTAAGACCAATTCTGGCGTATGGTGTACAATTTTGGTCGCCTAATTATAGGAAGGATGTCAACAAAATAGAGAGAGTACAGAAGAGATTTACTAGAATGCTGCCAGGGTTCCAGCAACTATGTTACAGAGAAAGGTTGAACAAGTTAGGTCTTTATTCTTTTGGAGCGCAGAAGGTTAAGGGGGACTAGATTGAGGTCTTTAAAATGATGAAAGGGATAGACAGAGTTGACATGGATACATTTTTCCCATTGAGGGTAGGGAAGATTCAAACAAGAGGGCATGACATGAGAATTAAGGGACAGAAGTTTAGGGGTAACTTGAGGGGGAACTTCTTTACTCAGAGGGTGGTGGCTGTGTGGAATGAGCTTCCAGCAGAAGTGGTGGAGGCAGGATCGATTTTAACATTTAAAAGTAAAGTGGATAGGTATATGGACGTGAAGGGAATGGAGGGGTATGGTCTGAGTGCAGGTAGATGGGACTAGGGGAAAACAAATGATCGGCACGGACTGGAAAGGCCGAGAGGGCCTGTTTCCGTGCTGTAATTGTTATATGGTTATATGGTTATATGATATGCGAATACCATACAGCCATACGAAAGAAAAAGCAACAAGACACACATCTACATAAAGGATAACATAAACATCCACTACAGTGGATTCCCATGTTCTTCACTGTGATGGAAGGCAACAAAGTCCAATCTTCTTCAAATTTACTCTACCGCGGTCGGGGCAGTTGCACCATCTGTCAAGGCGAACGACGTTCCCACTGCCAGCGGTTGAAGCTCCTACGTCAGGGTGATTGAAATTCCCGCCCTGACGTCGGTGCGATCGAAACTCCCGCGTCGGGGCGATCGAATCTACCGCAGCTTGGAGTCCCCGAATTCGGTCTCTGACCAGAGACCACAGGCCCCGTGATGTTAAAGTCCACAAGCACCCACGGTTGGAGCTCCGAGGTAGATCCCTGGAAAAGGAATAGCGGGCTCCATGTTGGTAAGTCCACAGGCTCCGCGGTCGAGCTCTCGACGATCTCCAGCAAACTCCTCGATGAGGTGAATAAATTACATTTCACCTCATTGCATGTGACAAATAAATTTGAACTTTGAACTTTGAACTCCAATGTTAGTCCGCAATGCGGACGGAGATATGACATGGAAAAAAATTGCATCTCCGTCGAGGTAAGAGATAAGAAAAAGTTTCCCTCACCCCCCAACATAAAACAAGCTAAAGAACACTAAAAACATACATTTAACACATACTATTAAACACAAAGAAAGGACAGGCTGTTGGTTAGGCATTCCAAGGACTTTTGTAGGATTGTAAGTTAATTGGCTTCTGTTAATTGCCCCTAATGTTTAGGAGGCAAAAGTGGGATAACATGGAACCAGTGTGTAAGATGATCAATGAACTCGGTGTGGACTTGGTGGGCTGCAGGGCCTGTTTCCATGCTGTATCTCTAAACTAAACTAAATCAAATATTGTGGTGGGAGTGACAGCTGTGCAGCTTGTCTTACATTTCCATGCCTTTCCATATTAGAGCCAATTCAGCCCAAACAACAGACACATGAGACGCTGAGTTTTGATGCCTTAAACGTCCAACAGAAATTCTTGATGAACTAATGTGGTGAGGATTATAAATTTTTAACTGAATGCCACTTTGGTTGGACCGCAATTGAAGGACTGTGTACTGCTCTAGACATCACCTGTGATGAAGGGTGAGGTAGAGACAGAGAGATTATTTTTTTCAGAGACACAGGGCAGAAACAGGTCCATCGGCCCACCCAGTCTGAACTGACCAGTGATCCCCGCACACTAACACTATCCTACACACACTAGGAACAATCTACACATACACAAAACCAATTAACCTACAAACCTGTATGTCTTTGGAGTGTGGGAGGAAACCAAAGATCTTGGAGAAAACCCACGCGGTCAAAGGGAAAAATATGAACTCCGTACAGATAGCCCCCAAAGTCAGGATCGAACACTGGTCTCCAGCGCTGCAAGCCAGCAACTCTTCCGCTGTGCCACCATGCCGCTCAACTGCTGAAGAGATTCACCAGGATGTTGTCTCGTATAAAGGGTTGTAGTTACAAGGAAAGATTGGGTAGGCTTTTATATTACTGGAACATAGGAGCTGAGGGGTGACCTCATTGAGATAGGATAGCTGGCATAGATAGGATAGGTAATCAGAATCTTTTTTACCTCTGTTGCAGTGGAGTCTAGAACTGGAGGACATAGTTTTCAGGTGAGAGGAAAAAATTAAATGTATCTGAAGGATACATTTTAGAATGAGTTTCATTTGGAAATGTACTTCGATAGAAAAGATGTAGAGCATGTCACAAGAAAGTTGCAGATGCTGGAATCTTCAGCAAAGTACCAAGTTCTGGAGGAATTAAATGGGTCGGGCAGCATCTATGGAGGGAATAGACTGATCAGGGTTGAGACTTCTTCAGACTCTACAGACAATGTTTTGTGTAGGAAGGAACTACAGATGCTGGTTTAAATCTAAGACAGGCACAAAATGCTGGAGTAACTCAGTGGGACAGGCAGCATCTCTGGAGAGAAGGAATGGGTGATGTTTCAGGTCGAGACCCTTCTTCAGACTGATGTCAGGGGAATGGCGGCATAGAGATAGAATGTAGTCGGAAGCAGTAAGACTGGTGGGATAATTCGGAAGGGGGAGGGGATGGAGAGAGAGAGCAAGCAAGGGCTATTTGAAGTTAGAGAGTTCAATGTTCATACTGCTGGGGTGTAAGCTACCCAAGCGAAATATGAGGTGATGTTCCTCCAATTTGTGCTGGATGTGGCGAAAATGTTGGAGGATTATACTGTATGCTGTTACATAATCTTCCAACACTTTCGCCACCTCCAATGGGCCACTACTGGCCACATCTTCCCATCTCCTCCCCTTTCTGCTTTCTCTCCACAACTCTCTGGTCAACTTGTCCTTTCCCACACTCCAGGTACTTTCCCTGCAACCCACAAGAGATACAACACCTGTTCCTTTACCTCCCCCATCGACTCCATCCCCGACAGTCTTTTCAGGTGAGGCAGAAGTTCACTTGCACCTCCTCCAACCTCATCTACTGTTCTAGGTGTCAACTTCTCTACATCTGAGAGACCAAGCGCAGGCTTGGCAAACACTTTGCTGAACACCTCCTCGCAGTCCGCCTTAACCTACCAGATCTCCTGGTTTCTTTGCTAAAAGACTGTAAGATTAAAGTAGGCCAGGGTATGATTTGTGTGAAAATGGACGTGTTTAGTTTAGTTTAGTTTTGAGATACAGTGCAGAAACAGGATGTTCGGCCCACTGGGTCCGCGCCGACCAGCGATTCCAGCACATTAATGCTATCCCACAGGGGAGAATTTTTACATTTACCAAGTAAAAATTAATCTACATACCTTTATGGCCTTGGAGTGTGGGAGGAAACCGAAGATCTCGGAGAAAACCCACGCAGGTCACGGGGAGAACATACAAACTCCATACAGACGGCACCCGTAGTCGGGATCGAACCCAGGTCTCCGGCGTTCCATTTGCTGCAAGGCAGCAATTCTGCTGCTGCGCCTCCGTGACTGCCTTGTTGGTCAGAGTAGGTTTGAACAGGATGTAGAGTCTGTTTCTGTGATGTGCATGTTAACGCTTCCTTATTTCGTTCATTTATCTAGCAATAATAATGCTGTAGCCACAACCTTGGAGGATCTGAGAATAGCCATTTAGTAAGCATACTGCAAGTAAATAAAGTCCCTCTGAGTAGCTTGTAGTCCTTTGAGTATAAAGGATTAGGCTTTTCAAGAGTGCTGAGTGGGTAGATACAGAGAGAAATTGAATGTGTAGGAAAGAACGGCAGATGCTGGTTGGACACAAAATGCAGGAGTTACTCAGCGGTACAGGCAGCATCTCTGGTGAGAAGTCTGAAGAAGGGTCTCTACCCGAAACATCACCCATTCCTTCTCTCCAAAGATGCTGCCTGTCCCGCTGAGTTACTCCAGCATTTTGTGTCTACCTTCGAGAGAAATAGAATATTGTTTTGCATAGGTGAGCACAATATTAGAACAAGCTATTCAACATAGAAATCAGAAACATATAAAAGGAGTGAAGATGTTTGAGACAGTTTCATAAAACAGAAAATTCCACCCAAATAAATAGTCTGAAGTCTGAGATGAGTAGTTATAATTTTCAATGATTTTAAGCAACTGAGATACAAGGCCGTAGGTTATAGTCAACCTTCAGTGTGTTCCATAACTATACAGAATATTATAGTATTATGGACATCTTCATGATGGATTTTGGTTATAATGGACCCAATGTGTTGTAGTCCAGGTTCATTGTTTAATGAATGACCACTAGGCAGTTAGAGCAAATCTTAGTTTAGTTTAGTGTTAGAGATTCAGTGGTTTAGTTTAGTTTATTATCACGTGTACCGAGGTACAGTGAAAAGCTTTTGTTGCTTGTTAACCACAGAAGAAAGACAATACATGATTACAATCCAGCTACCCACAGTGCACAGATACATGACAAAGGCAATAACGTTTAGTGCCAGATAAAGTCCAGTAAAGTCTGATTAAAGATAGGCTGAAGGGTCTCAAATGAAGTAGATAGTAGCTTAGGCCTGCCCTCTAGTTGTTGGTAGGATGGTTCGGTTGCCTGATAACAGCTGGGAAGAAACTGGCTCTGAATCTGGAGGTGTGCACTTTCACACTAAGATATCTTTAGCATGATGGGAGAGGGGAGAAGAAGGAGTGGCCAGGGTGCGACTCACCCTTGATTATGCTGCTGGACATTGCCGAGGCAGCGTGAGGTATAAATGGAGTCAATGGAAGGGAGGTTAATTTGTGTGATGGTCTGGGCTGCGTCCACAATTCTTTGCAATTTCTTATGGTCTTGAATGGAGCTTTTCCCAAACTATGCTGTGGTGCATCCCGATAAAATGCTTTCTATAGCACATTGTAGAAGTTGTTGAGAGTTGTTGGGATATGCTGAACTTCTTAAGGAAGCAGAGTCGTTGGTGTGCTTTCTTGGCCATTGCTTCAATGTGGGACAATGATGTTGCTCTGTTTTTTTCTACTCTCCAACTGAATACTTTGGAGAATTACACATTTGAATCATGTTTGTGAACCATGTTAGTTTAGTTTAGTTTATTTTAGAAATTCAGCATGGAAACAGGCCCTGTGGCCCACCAAGTCCATGTTGAAAAACAATCACCCATGGAGCAGTTCTATCCTACACACTAGGGACAATTCACAGAAGCCAATTAACCTACAAACCTGCACGTCTTTGCAATGTGGGAGGAAACCAGAGCATCCCAGAAGAAACCCACGTGGTCACAGGGAGAATGTACAAACTCTACACAGACAGCACCATAGTCAGGATCAAACCCGAATCTCTGGTACTGCAAGGCAGCAGCTTGACTGCGGTGCCTATGTGCCGCTCCAAGTTATTGTATATTTTATGTCCTTCACTTTTTATTGTGCTGTGTTTGTTTAATGCCTGTATGCCAGTAATACTGTAGAAAATCAACCCCTGATTTGTTCATGGTGGACAATCGGCAATGACATACACCATCCCCTCCCTGTGGTCTGTTATAGCACGGGCTTACTGTATAACACTGGTAAAAATGCATCTTCACAGTCCATACACATCACTATTCGGCTACAAGCACTGAGAATATGCATACTGGCTCTCTTAAGGGACATAATAATCTGAATCTGCTTGCCTTTTGACAACAATAAATACGCAAAATTTAGAGAATGACAATAGATACATCACATCAAAGCCCTATTGTGCACAGTGCGCCAAAGGCAAGGGAAACTTGGAAATACATCTTGATAAAGATCAAGGCAAAAGGTTGAAGACGGATGTAGAACAAAGTAAACTTTGGGAAATGGTACATTGGGAACTACAATGTGTAGAATTGTGGTGCCTCCAGGGTTCTCTGCTATGTGTAACTTAGCAAAAGAATTAGCATTTTGGAGAGGTAAGGTGCAGAAACCTTCAGAGGTCTAATTGGGAGGGGTGGCGAGTATTTTAATTATTTGCATTTCGAAAACATTGAAGCCATAGACAATAAGGCACTGAACAAAAAACAAACTGCTGGAGGAGCTCAGTGGATCAGGCAGCATCCGTGGAGGGGATTTGATTCTCCCTGACTCGCTGAGGTCCTCCAGCAGTTTGTTTTATTAGCTCCAAACTCCAGCATCTGTAGTCCCTCATGTCGACAATAAGGCACTGCTGCTTTATCTGACTGCAGCCTGACAACCAGCGGCTCTGCCTCCTTTCGTTCAGTAGCATGTGATTGAAGGTGCCCTGTTCCTCATGGTCTTCCACAATAGCTGCAGAATGCAAGCAGCTCTCCCTGCATCGTGACTCATCAATTCCTAAGTGATAGGAGCAGAATTAGGCCATTTGGCCCATCAAGTCTCCACCGCCATTCAATCATGGCTGATCTATCTCTCCCTCCGAACCCCATTTTCCTTCTGTCTCCCCATAACCCCTGGCACCCATACTAATCAAGAATCTATCTATCTCTTCCTTCAAAATATCCAATGACTTGGCCTCCATAGTCTTCTTTGGAAAATAATTCCACAGGTTCACCACCCTCTGACTAAGTAAATTTCTCCTCATCTCCTTCCTAAAAGAACGTCCTTTACATCTGGGGCTCTGACCTATAATCCTAGGCTCTCCCACTAGTGGAAACAATCTCTTTACATCCAGTCTATCCAAGCCTTTCGCTATTCCTCATCTCTGGAGAAAATGGATAGGTGACGTTTCGGGTTGGGACCATTTGTCCAACTGAAGAAGGGTCCTGATCCAAAACATCATCTATCCAGAGATGCTGCCTGACCTGCTGAGTTACTCCAGCATGATATGTCTTCTCAGGTAAGGTCATACGGTCATAAGTGATAGGAACAGAATTAGGCTATTCGGCCCATCAAGTCTTTTCCACCATGCAATCATGGCTGATCTATCTCTCCCTCCTAAGCCCATTCGCCTGCCTTCTCCCCTTAACCGCTGACACCCATACTAATCAAGAATTTATCTATCTCTGCCTTAAAAATATCCACTGTCTTGGCCTCCACAGCCTTCTGTGGCAATGAATTTCACAGACTGACCGCCCTCTGAACAAAGAAATTCCTCCTCACCTCCTTCCTGATGGAATGCCAGTTCATTCTGAGGCTATGACCTCTGGTCCTAGACTCTCCCACTAGTGGAAACATCCTCTCCACATCCGTTCTATCCAGGTCTTTCACAACTTCCAGCAGATGAGCCCGTCACCTTGGCTCAGCTTTGTTACAAGCCTCCTGTAGATTTGTTTAGACATTTAATACAACACACGGTGAATGCCAAGGGCTGCTCCAACATACCTTTCATCATCCCCACAGGCCTCATTATATTTGCTCGCCCCTTCTGTTTGCAGATACCATACCGGAGTCATTATCCATAGCTGCACTGGCAATCCCTGATCGCCAATCAGCCATCCTCGGATGTTTGGAGTGATCAGGCTGATCTGCTGGATGGTTACACGGTGGCAGCATCATTAACTGCTTCCCACTAGCATCCTGACAGCTCCTGATCAGGTGAATGGTACTTCATTGCATATCCCATTAGTGAAAATGAGGCAGTTGTCAAACAGGACATGTTCTGGGCTATAGAGGTATCACCATTTGTTTCCCGGACCTGTTTGAACCCCTGCCATTCTCGAGCATCGACTGCATAATTCCCCTTGTTTCGCTGGTTCCATTCGGGAGATAATGAGTTGCAAAGCTCACATTAAAATAAAAAAAACATCAATTAGTTTTATGCTACAGAAAAGCTGCCGTCCAATAATTAATGTGTTAACAGTTACCAAGCCTGGGCATTTCTAACAGCAGAGATAGAGTGATGGTTTTGGTCAGTTTCTCTGCTGCCTCTGTTGTTCTTGTGTCTACTTGCTGTGCGGGAGGCGAACACTTTAAATTTCCAATAACCTCCTGCAGGAAGCACAGCTCGCAGATGGTTAGATAAGTCCAATAGCTTCTCGGTCTTAAACTCAGCTTTTGGAATGTTAACTTAATATATTGTGCCGCGGTCTGTGTATCCCAGGTTCACTCTCATTCATCTCCATGTACTGTACATCATGTCCATAAAAACAGATCCCATCCGCCTGCACTCGGTCGCTTTCCCTTCATTCTCTGCCTGTTCACGTGCTAGTCTGAATGCCTCTTAAATGTTGCTTCCACCACCTCCCCTGGCAGTGCGTTCCAGGCACCTACCACCCTCTGTGTATAAAAGAAACTTGCCTCATAAATCTCCTTTAAACATTCCACTTCTCACCTTAAACCCATACCCTCCAATATTTGACATTACCATCCTGGGAGAAAGACTTGGATTATCTACCCTATCTGCACCTCTTGTAATTTCACACCCAGCGTCCTCTTAGCTCCGTGCTCCAGAGAAAACAATCCAAGTTTATTTAACCTCTACATATAACCCACACTTTTTCGTCAAGGCAACATCCTTGTTGACCCCTTTTCAAAGCCTCCACATCCTTTGCTGAAATGTGGTGACCAGAACTGCATGCACTACTGCAGATGTGGCATAATCTAACTTTTATAAAGATGCAAGGTAGACAAAAATGCTGGAGAAACTCAGCGGGTGAGGTAGCATCTATGGAGCAAATGAATAGGTGTGTTTTGGGTCGAGACCCTTCTTCAGACTGATGTGGGGGTGGGGGGGGGGGGCTGGGGTGGAAGAAAGGAAGAGGCGGAGACTGTGGCTGTGGGAGAGCTGGGAAGGGGAGGGGAAAGAGGGAGAAAGCAAGGACTACCTGAAATTAGAGAAGTCAATGTTCATACCGCTGGGGTGTAATCTTCCCAAGCAAAATATGAGGTGCTGCTCCTCCAATTTGAGGTGGGACTCACTCTGGCCATGGAGGAGGCCAAGGACAGAAAGGTCGGATTCGGAATGGTAAATTTATAAAGTTGCAACATGACTTCATGGATTTTATCTTCAGGTTCGCGGCCGATGAAGGCAAGCATACCTTACAAAAGTTTTACCACTCTATCTACTTCTGTTGCCACTTTCAGGGAGCCACTTTCAGTTCAGTTCAGTTCACTATTGTAGATAGTGAAGATAAGATGTCAAAGATTACAGCAGGATCGTGATCACTTGGGCAGGTGAGCTGAAGAATGGTTGATGGAATTTAATACAGAGAAATGTGAGGTGTTGCATTTTGGAATGTCTAACATGGGCACGACCTACGCAGTTGATGGCAGGGCTCTGGGGAGTGTCGTGGATCAGTGGGGTGTAGAAGTGCAGGTGCTTAGCTCGTTGAAAGGGGCATCACAGGTGGAGGGGATGATTAAGAAGGCTTTTGGCACATTGGCCTTCATCAGTCATGTTGGTTTATGCAGCAAGTCTCACTCTGTAAAATCCGGGCTGGTATTTTTCCCGCGCAGAGCAATGGATTTCATGAATGGAATTGTTTTCACTAAAGCCATGGAAATTAATTAGAGTTAACCTGGGATACGCAGACATATAATAAGACAAGACTAAGTGTGGCCCAATGGGAGGGCTGGTCCCCCAACACCAATTCCAATATTGGTGGCCAGGGGGGTGGGGGCTTTCTGGAGCGCTAGTATGAGTGTTGTGGGCTGAAGGGACTGGTTTCCAGAGAGCTAGTATGGACTTTGTTGGCCGAATGGATTCTTAGGCTGGCGGCTCAGTCACTCAAGCCTGTTGTGCTGTCAGCTCACTCACTCACGGCTGGTGGGCCGGCAGATGACTCAGGGCTATTCCTTGAACTTCCACTTCAAGCAGCATGCAAGGCCACCAAATTCAAGTGCACTTTCATGCCACTTCAAGCAGGGTGCAAGGCCACCAAATTCAAGTGCAGTTTCACACCACTTCAAGCAGGGTGCAAGGCCACCAAATTCAAGTGCAGTGTCATACCACTTCAAGCAGGGTGCAAGGCCACCAAGACAGAGTCGTGACCTCTCCCTCCCCATCTTGAAGAGGCTGATCCACGCCCACACTTCCGGGTTTTATAATCCTTCCCCATCCCACTGGAAGGGGCATGGCCTTCCTGACGTGATTGACAGGAGAGAGAATCTCAACATTTTTTAAACACTAATAACTCTTTTATTTTTCATCGATGGGAAAAATCCACGACACCTGATGAGCGGAGGGGGGCTCTGACTAAGATAGCCAAAATCACAGCCATGCGTGGTAGCGTTTCTTCTGCATTATCCAACCAAAGGCAACTTTTACATTTTCCAACCAAAGGCAACTTTTGCATCATCCAACCAAAGGCAACTTTTGCATCTTCCAACCAAAGGCAACTTTTGCATTTTCCAACCAAAGGCAACTTTTGCATTTTCCAACCAGGCAACTATTGCATTTTCCAACCGAAGGCAACTTTTGCATTTTCCAACCAAAGACAACTTTTGCATTTTCCAACCAAGGCAACATTTGCATTTTCTAACCAAAGGCAACTTATGCATTTTCCAACCAAAGGCAACTTTTGCATTTTCCAACCAAAGGCAACTTTTGCATTTTCTAACCAAAGGCAACTTTTGCACTTTCCAACCAAAGGCAACGTTTGCATTTTCAAACCAAAGGCAACTTTTGCATTTTGCAGGGAACAGAGGCACCTCCACACGTCCGTGTTTTATAATCCCCCCCTCCCCCCACCAGAAGGGGTGTGGCTTCGTGGCATGATTGATAGGAGAGAGAATCTCAACATTTTTTAAACATTAATAAGTATTTTATTTTTCATTGATGGGAAAAATCCTCGTTTCCTGTGCAGCAGAGGGGAACTGAGTAAAATGGCCAGAAATCACAGCCGTAAGTGGTAGCGTTTTTTCTAAAATCAATATGCAGTGCAAACAGGAAGTGGTCAAGATCAGTGTTTTAATTATATAGATAATATTCATATAATAAGTTAATATATAATGCACAATATAATAAGTTAATAACAAAAAAAACAGGGTACGTGCAAATTCCATACAGACAGCACCTTTCTCAGGATCAAATCTATCTCTTCAGTGCTGTGTGCAACTCTTCTGTGCTTCCTACCTTTCAGCAGTGCTCTTGTTACGCAGTCCAAAATGAGTCAATTGACTGGATGGATCTGTGTTTCTATTCTGGAAATATGTGCGACATAGTGGCACAGCTGGCAGAGCTGCTGCCTCACAGTACCAGAGACCCGGTTTCGATCTTGATCTCGAATGCTGTCTGTGTGAAGCTTGCATGTTCTCCCTGTGACCGCGTGTGTTTCCTCCACCTGTTTCGGTTCTCCCATATCCCAAAAGCGTGCAGGTTAATTGCCTTCTTTAAACTGCCCCGAATGTGTAGGGAGTGGAAGAGTAAGTGGAATTAAACAGAATTAGTGTGAATGGGTGATCGATGGTCGCCATGTTCTGGGTAGGCCAAAGTGCCTGTTTCCATGCTGTACTTCAAAGCTAATCTAAACTAAACCTAACTGAATTATTCCACCCACTCAAGCTATATCTGCCCATTTTGGTAGCTTCTTAAGGCTGCGTCAGCTGTTGTGTATTTTGCTCTCATGTATTTTCTAAGTTGAAATAAATGTTACGCTATATTAAACTAATGTTAGTGTTTGGGCAAATCATTCAAACTCATTTCAGGGTTTCTGTTATGAGTGGTACTTCAATGTCTTTACGAGTCATCATTTTACTTCGGAGTCACGTGAGTGACTACGTGAATAGAAGCCCGTACAGCCGCAGCAGCGCTCCTCCAAGCGGTAAGTTTAAACTGAGGTAAGGTTTTTAAAATTTTTTACCACAGGTCATTTTCTGTGACGGTTTGGAGTTCTTGGAGATATGTTGCAGAAAGTGAAGAAGGTGTCGGCGAGGCGCTCCGGGGGTAGAAAGAAAGTGGCCAGGAGAGTGTTGAGGATGGAGGCCCGTCTGGTACACCTGGTCCGGTGCTGGCTACACAGCCAGTGGTTGCGGACCCACTGCCGGGGGCAGTGGAGGCTTGCCAGTAGGGCGGAAGGCCACTGGCAAGTCTCTGTGGCCCGTAGATGAGTCGGGCCTGGAGGTTATACCCTCCATAGGAGAGTCCGTTTGCTCACGGCTCTCCCACGTCGAGATTCTATTACAAAAGAATGCTCGACAGGGACCAGCTCCGTGAGGAGGAGTGGTGCCCAAGCCAGGCTGATGGAGAGCTTGTGCTAGCAGCACCTGTTCCAGGGCTGCAGAAACTATCCTGCTTGTGAGGAGGATGTTCTATCAGTGCAGTTTGCTGACACTGATTCTATGCTGCGGGAGAGCAGTAAAGAAGTTCGGTTGGAGGTAATTCCGAACATTGCTGGGAAGTTTGCTCAGCCTAGAGAGGCAGGAGAGGCGATTGATGGGGAATTGGCTGAACCCATTCAGTATATGCTCTCCCACCAGTTACAGGAGCTAGCTATGGATGAAGCAGCGAAAAACTATAAAGCTCCTGTTAATTGTGATCTCCTGAAGGTAGCAGTGGTTAATCACCAAATTTGGTCACAGATGGGTATGCCTGCTAGGGCTCAGGAGATGAAGTTCCAAAAAGTGCTTAAACTGTTGTCAGCAGGTATTACAGCTGTGGGGAAAGTGATTGATCCAAGCAATGTGGTTGAAGCACACCAGGACGGACTGGGATTCCTTTGTAATGCGTTTTTTTGAACTCAATAACATCAGGAGGGCCGCTATTAGGCCAGTGCTTAATCTGAATTTGGCAAGTTTGTACAAACCAACCAGTGTACCACCACAAAATCTGTTGTTTGGAGGTAACCTTGCAAAAAGGGTCAAAGAATGTCATGAAGATGTTAAAACTATGGCCCTCATTAAGCCGGCTGGTAAGCAGGGCAAAAGGTTTTCTCCGTATTGGAAAGGAACTAATGTGGATGCAGGAGAAGGAACAAGCCGTTCAGGTCTTCAATTTCGGAACTGGCAGGCTGCCAGCATGAAGGGGAAGGTGCCTTTCTCCACAAGAGGTCGAGGACAACAAGGTCCGCAAGGAAAGATGCAGGTAAGGAATATAACATTGGCAGACGATGAATTAACTGATGTTCCTGTTCAAATTGGGGGAAGGTTAAAATTGTTTCTCAAACAATGGCAGCAGTTGACATCAGATTTGTTCATACTTAGTAGTATTGAAGGGGTGAAAATTGAAATTTACTCTAAGGACAGTCTACCTAATCAACATTTTCCTAGTCGTAAACTTATTTTTCAGATGAGGAAAATGTGCTTATTCAAGCAGAGATTCAGTCGTTACATAAGAAAGGGGTAATTGAGCCTTCTGTCTATCAAAGTCAACAATTTCTGTCAAGTATATTTCCCAGATCTAAAAAGACTGGGGGATGTAGAATTATTCTGGATTTATCGAGTTTGAACAAATTTGTTTGTTATAGACATTTCAAAATGGAGACCTTTACCACGGGCAAACATCTAGTGTCCAAAGGGTATTATATGGCAACCATTGATTTAAAGAATGCGTATTACTCAGTGTCTATTCATGGTGATGATAGAAGATATTTGAAATTTATTTGGATGACTGAGCTGTGGCAATTCAGGGCATTGCCGAATGGATTAACTTCAGCTCCTAGATTATTTACTAAATTGGTAAAACCTGTGTTAGCATTACTTAGAGCTCAGGGGCATGTGGTAATGGCCTATTTAGATGATATTCTGATTGTTGGAAAGACTCATGCTGAAACTCAATCATCAGTTTCAGTTGTTAAAATCACTTTTGAACAAATGGAATTTGTTATTCACCCAGATAAATCTAAATTATCACCAGTCCAAATTATTGATTATCTGGGATTTACCATTAATTCCAATCACATGTTGGTAACTTTGCCCAGGGATAAATTGAATCAGTTAATTGAGGACTGTGTTAATCTCGTTGGAGAACAACAGCCTTCGATTAGACAAGTAGCCAGTTTAATTGGGAAGTTTGTTGCTTCCCAATTTCCAGCTGTGCAGTATGGTCCTCTGCATTATCAACAATTACAACGATCAAAGGAACAGGCACTGAGAATACAAAGGGGCCATTTTGATAGGCCTATGCAGTTGTCAGCTGGGGCGATTGCTGACATACAATGGTGGATAGTACATGTTTCAAAAAGTTTAGGAAGGTTTTGGTGGAACCACCGTCACTGATATTACAGACTGATGTAAGTGCACTGGGTTGGGGTGCAACAGATATGTCTTCTAGTTGTGGAGGCAGATGGAATGTGGATTTGACATCGCTTCTTCAATTAAGAGGGAGTAATTATTTATAGTTGTTGAGCACCTGGTATGGGCTCAAAGCTTATTGTTCTACAAGCAGGGACTTGCATGTGCAGGTCCAGATTGACAACACCACAGCAGTGGCATATGTAAACCACATGGGTGGAGTTAAGTCACAGTCTTGTGATAGACAGGCTAACCAGATTTGGAGCTGGTGTATAGACAAAAATATCTGGCTTTCAGCACTTTATTTGCCAGGAAGATTCAACACTGTAGCTGACACTAGGTCACGTCGGTTTAATAACAACATTGAATGGATGTTAAATCAGGATTTATTTAACCAAATGATTGTTCAGTATGGATTGCCAGATATTGACTTGTTTGCATCTCGATTAAATCATCAGTTACCTAAATATGTTTCATGGGAACCAGAGCTGGGGCAGTAGCAGTGGATGCGTTTTCGCTGCATTGGGGAGGAATGTTTGTGTATGTATTTCCTCCATTCGGTCTCATCAGCAGATGTTTGCATAAGATCAAGGAGGACTCCGCTTCAGGGTATTGGTAGTGCCAGATTGGCCTACACAAGTATGGTTTCCTGTTGTATTACAAATGGCTAGGGAGCCTTACATGATTATTCCCAAGAATAAAAATCTACTGGTAAATCCAGTCACTGGGGATCAACATCCTTTACATGATCGTATTGATCTGTTAATTTGCAGATTTTAAGGAGGCCATACCTGGGGAGAGGACTGTCTCATCGGACTGTGGATGTTCTCACATTGGCCTGCAGGGATAGTACACAGCAGCAATATATCACCTATATAAGGAAGTGGGAGCAATTCTGCCTACAGCAAATATTGTATATCACACTGCAGGGATCACGGACGTATTGGAGTTTTGTCAACTCTTTATTTCGGCCAAAAATTAAGTTACAGTGCGATTAATTCAGCCAGAAGTGCTCTGTCTTCTTATTTACCTATGAATGCAGAATTGCATACAGTAGGGACACATCCATTAGTTTCATGAAGGGAGTTTTCAATTCTAATCCTCCTAAACCCAGGTATGCCAGTATTTGGAATGTGGGTGAGGTTCTTATGGTTCTTCGCCAGTGGGCTCCGGTTACAATATCTATAGCCAAATTAACTATGAAGGAGGTCATGCTTATGGCGTTGGTTTCAGATCAACGTGTACAAATGTTGCAAAAGCTACGGCTAGATATAATGCATGTGTCGGTAGATGACATTATATTTTATGTCTATGATTTGCTTAAACATAATAGAAGAGGCATGACAGGATGTAAGATTGTGTTTTTCAGCATACCCCGCAGATGTTCGCTTGTGTGTAGTCTCACACATTTATCTCGTTACATTGAGATTACTAAACCTCTGAGAGGAACAGAGTTGGCTTTGTTTATTAGTCACAAAAAAACCACACAGTAAGGTGTCGGTGCAAACGATTTCAAGGTGGCTAAAGCAGGTCCTGGCAAGTGCAGGAATTGATACTGATAAATTCAAATCTCTTTCCACCAGGGCGGCATCAACTTCCGCGGCAAGGACGATGGACTTGCCAATAGACCATATCCTTGCGGCCGCAGGATGGTCCAGTGAGCTAACTTTTCAGAGGTTTTATCACAAGCCGATTTCAAGGCTCGGGGTGTTTGCTGATTCTGTTTTCAGTACTGTTATAGTTTCCCCTGAGTTAGAGGGGTTTCTTATGATTTTGTTTGTAAATAAACAGTTATTCGTTTAACAAATGTTATTATTGATGCATGATTGATTGCTAACGACTTTGAGTCAATCCAGGCAGTGTGAACGTCGGATTTGGGTCTGCGGCGTGAATTCACAGTGCTTTGAAGTCTTCACGTAGTCACTCACGTGACTCCGAAGTAAAATAGTAAGATTAAACGAGAACTTACCAGTTTGAAGTTTGATCTTTATTTTATGAGGAGTCGAGTTGAAGGACTACGTGCCCTCCGCTCCCACCCTCATAGATCTCATCTGGTAGTTCTAGTTTTATCATCTTACCATTATACTTCAGTCATTGTTAGCTGTGAATTCATTCCGCTGCTTTGAAGATTGACGCACCAACGGCTGTACGGGCTTCTATTCACGTAGTCCCTCAACTCGACTCCTCATAAAATAAAGATCAAACTTCAAACTGGTAAGTTCTCGTTTAATCTTACTATTAAATACAGGTGAAGTCCCAGACCACTAGGGGGTGTCAAATGTTGTGCCTCTATTCAGGAGCGGCTGCAGGGAAGCTCCAGGGAACTACAGGCCAGTGAGCCTAACATTTGTTTTTGGAAAAGTTAGTAGAGCACATTCTAATGGGTAGGATACAGAAGCATTTAGATGGACATCTGATTAGGGATTATCAGCATGGTTTTGTACGTCGGAGGTTGTGTCTCGCAAATGTGATTAAGTGTTTTGAATACGTGACAAAAATGGTGATGGGGCAGAGTTGTAGATATTGTATATATGGATTTCAGCAAAGTCTTCAACAAGGTTCCGCATGGTTGGCTGCTCTGGAAGGTTAGATCGCATGGGATATAAGGCGAGATAGCTGAATGGATAGAAAATTGGCTTCATGGAAGGAAGCAGAGGGTGATGGAAGGATGCTTCTTCCTGGAAGCCAGTGACTAGTGATGTGCCTCAGGGTTCGGTGCTGGGCCCATTGCTGTTTGTCATCTGCATCAATGATTTGGATGAGAATGTACATGGCATGAAATCCAAGTTTGCTGATGACACCAAAGGGCCTGTCCCAATTAGGCGACTTTTTAGGCGAGTGAAGGAGACTAGGCGCTCGCCACATGATCGCCACATGGTCGCCACATGTTCGCTGGTGCTCTGGTGAGTCTCCTTCATGGTCACGAGGAGTTCCCGCATTCTGGGAACTAGTCGCAGCCTCAGAATGGTTGCCACAAATTTTTACATGTTGAAACATTTTCTGCAACCAATAATTGGTCGCCATGGAGAAAATTGATACTTTCGTATTCGTAGGTGCAGTTGTACTGGGGTCGCCATGTAGTTGTGGGTAGTCAAGCTAGTCATATGTAGTTTTAGTTAATGGCCTTTGTGACCAGGCATTTTCATTGGCTCATTGGGGGAAAAAAAAAGTACTTACAAGTTTTCAGGACCAAGGAAAACCGACCGGTAATGTTAAATGCCCACCAAACTTCACAGCTGTGTATCTCTGGCTTAATTAAAAGTTGTCTGGCTTCTTAAAAGTGTCTCCACTCCTTCTTCCCCCTTCTCCCCCCATCTCCCCCCTTCTCCCCCCTTCTCCCCTCCCCCCCTCTTTTAAAGGACTGTGCTAGTCGTCTTAACCTTCCTGTTCATCGCGGTGTGTATCTGTACCACCTTGGTGTTGCACCGTGTGAATTTCAGACAGCGCTACCCCGCAATCCCTGGCCCCCACCTTTGCGATGTGTTTGTGTGTGTGTGTGTGTGTGTGTGTTCCACTCTGACACTCGCCGTTCCAGATTTTCAGCATGTGCCGCGAACTTCACAGTCGCCGGCAGTCCGCTGAAAAATCGCCCAAGTGGGTCAGCCACTTTAAGGTGGGTGGTCTTGTAGGATATATATGGAAAGATGTTGTCAAGCATAAATGGTTCAGAGCAGATTTTACCAGGACTGACTCTCTGACTAAGCTACAGGGAGAGCTTGAGCATGCTAGGGCTTTATTCTTTTGGAGGGCAAGAGGATGAAGGGTGATCTTATAGAGGTGTATAAAAATCATGAGAGTAATAAATCGGGTAGACGTACAGTCTTTTGAAGAGAGTAGAGGAATCGAGAACCAGAGGACATAGGTTTAAGGTAAGTGGAGAAAAACTTAAAGGGAACCTGAGGGGTAACTTCTTTGGACAGACGGTGTTGGTGTATGGAACGAGCTGCCAGTGGAAGTATTAAAGGTAGTTGAGGCAGGTACTATTGCAACGTTTTTAGAAACATTTAACCAGGTACATCGATATAATAGGTTTTGAAGGATATGGGCCAAAAGCAGGCAGGTGGGACTAGTTTAGATTTGGCATGTTGGTTGGTGTGAGCAAGTTGGGCCGAAAGGTCTGTTTTATACCCTGTATGACTCTATGACACTATCACTGGTGTTGGAAGATCAGCACATTGCATGATGAAAATGTGATTGTGTGGCCATTTGTTGCAAAATAATTGGAGGCACAACATACACAGCAGATGCTGGCATTAGAGCAAAAAAAAGCAAACTGCTAGGAGGAGCTCAATGGGTCAGGCAGCACTGGGGAGATAGAGGAATGGTCGACATTTTGGAATGAGACCCTACATTTAGTGGAAAAACTGCTTGCTGGTACATGCAATGTGGAATCATATTTCAGCAATAGAAGGCAACTTAAAATACTTGAGATATTGGGATGAGCAGACATCTAGGCTCAATGTAACTTTGCAAAATTGTGGGATTATTGGATGGGTGGAGTAAAACCCTCCTTTCTTTGAGACATTCATGAAAAGGGCTTTAAATTTGCAACTGTTTGCAAATTTGTGAAGGAAATTATATGCCTCCTATAATTACAAGTATGTTTCAGGAGTTCAAAAAACATTGACAAGCATTTATGGGTCAGTAAATGGAAAGAAGTCTGCTGTTGCAATTTGCAGTCCTTGCTCACAAAATATAATTAGTCGTTATCTCTGCAATGATTTTTTTTTCTCTCGTGATCGCACTACATTCACCAGATGAAGATTTGACCTTTTACGATCCAATCTGTTTTCTATTGATGTACGAGTTCCATGATTTGCATCCTTGCTTACCTCTTGTCTTCTAATAATTTCCATCTTGTCAAATTAGTTTAGTTAATGCTTGGCTGTAAATCAGCATTTACACATAACTTGCTTACATAAATAGCTTCCAAGTAGCTTCACCTGTCATACTTAGTTGCAGTCTCCTCTTGCGTTGACCTTTAAAGAGCAGTTACTGCAAGCATTATAGACCCATTGGGCAAAGTAGCTACATGTTGAGCATGTTCCCCCTTATTGTTACTGTTTACTGTGTAACAGGAATTTGTTTTATACATGGGTGATAATACAGTTCAACCTGATGATGTTAACTTGTGTGATAATTTAGCATTCCCCTCAAAATTATTTGCTGAAATATTGATTTTCTCAATAAACTGGTTATGTGTGGATGTACAAAGTGGGCAATTTTAGGAACCTCTTCATGAGGCATCCCTGAGCCCCAGTTGTGTGTAATATCTTTAAACTGGTTTATAGGCTATATCAGGAGAAGATCAGCAAAGGCATGTCAAATCTTTCCATGAACACATGGCACTGATGTAACTCTGCGGGTCAGGCAGCATCTCTGGAGAAAAAAGATGGGTGACTTTTCGGGTTGGGACCCTTCAGAAGAGTCTGGGGAAGTGTCCAGATCCGAAACATCACCTATCCTTTTACTCCAGAGATGCTGCTTGACCTGCTGAGTTAATCTAGAACATTATGTCGATCTTTGGTATAAACCAACATCTGCAGCTCTTTGTTTCTACATTTGTCAAATCTGATCAGTTAAGGATGGGATGATGGAGTTTCTAGCCATTTGAAACGAATCGAACCAAGGGGGCACAAGCAACTGCAGATGCCTATTTACAAAAGAAAAAACAGTGTGCTGGAATAACTCAATGGGTCGGGCAGCATCTCATGGATGCGCGATAATCTCCAGAAATTCTTCTCACAATCTCCAGACATATTTTGCCCAACTCCCCAAGTTTCTCTGTCAACCTATTGACTCTATTCATCTACTGATCCATCTCTGGACCACCTACCAACTCATTCCCTAACCCCCCTCCCACGATCTCCTGGTCTTCCTCCCATGAGATCTTTCGGATACAGCCTTGATCCCAAAATTAACTCGAATTCCTTCACTGGATCAATTCCTTGATCTCCTGGATTTAGACTTTAGGCTTTAGAGATACAGCTCGGAAACAGGCCCTTCGGCATGCCTAGTCCACGCTGATCAGCAATCAGCCCGTACATTCGCACTGTCCAACACCCTAGGGACAATTTGCAATTTTACCGAGTGAATTAACCTACAAATGTACGTCTTTGGAATGTGTGAGGAAACCGAGATAAAACCTATGTGGTCACAGGGAGAACATACAAACTCCATACAGACAGCACCCGTAGATAGAATCGAACCCGTGTCTCTGGAGCAGTAAGGCAGCGCCACCGTGCCGCCCTATTTTCCGATGCTAAGCCCAAAAAGAAAACATCCCTGGAGTAAAACAAACTATTTAACAAGACGATACAGGGATGCACAGTCACATACATGGTAGAGCTCCAGCCTCTGCACCAGAGAACCGGGTTGAATCTTATCCTCGGGTGCTGTCTATGTGGAGTTTGCACATTCTCCCTGTGATCACAGTGGTTTGCTGTGGGTGCTCCAGTTTCCTCCTACATCCCAAAGTCATGCCTAGGGAGTGGATGCGAAAGTGGGATAACAAAGTAGTAGTGTAAACAGGTGAAACATAAAAACATAGAAACATAGAAAATAGGTGCAGGAGTAGGCCACTCGGCCCTTCGAGCCTGCACCGCCATTCAATATGATCATGGCTGATCATCCAACTTAGTATCCTGTACCTGCCTTCTCTCCATACCCCCTGATCCCTTTAGCCACAAGGGCCACATCTAATCCCCTCTTAAATATAGCCAATGAAGTGGCCTCAACTACCTTCTGTGGCAGAGAATTCCAGAGATTCACCACTCTCTGTGTGAAAAATGTTTTTCTCATCTCGGTCCTAAAAAATGTCCCCCTTATCTTTAAACTATGACCCCTTTTTCTGGACTTCTCCAACATCGGGAACAATCTTCCTGCATTTAGCCTGTCCAACCCCTTAAGAATTTTGTAAGTCTCTATAAGACCCCCCCCCTCAATCTGCTAAATTCTAGTGAGTACAAGCCGAGTCTATCCAGTCTTTTTTCATATGAAAGTCCTGACATCCCAGGAATCAGTCTGGTGAACCTTCTCTGTACTTCGGCTACGCCAAGAATGTCTTTCCTCAGATTTGGAGACCAAAACTGAACGCTATACTCCAGGTGTGGTCTCACCAAGACCCTGTACAACTGCAGTGGAACCTCCCTGCTCCTATACTCGAATCCTTTTGCTATGAATGCTAACATACCATTCACTTTCTTCACTGCTTGCTACACCTGCATGCCTACTTTCAATGACTGGTGTACCATGACACCCAGGTCTCGTTGCATCTCCTTTTTTTCCTAATCGGCCACCATTCAGATAATAGTCTACTTTCCTGTTTTTGCCACCAAAGTGTATAACCTCACATTTATCCACATTATACTGCATCTGCCATGCATTTGCCCACTCACCCAGCCTATCCAAGTCACCTTGCAGCCCCCTAGCATCCTCCTCACAGCTGACACTGCCCCCCTCCCCCCCCCCCCCCCCAGCTTTGAGGCTTCCGCAAAATTGGAGATGTTGCATTCAATTTTCTCGTCCAAATCATTAATATATATTGTAAATAGTTGGGGTCCCAGCACTGAGCCTTGCGGTACCCCACTAGTCACTGCCAGCCATTCTGAAAAGGACCCGTTTACTCCTACTCTTTGCTTCCTGTCTGCCAGCCAGTTGTCTAACAACATCAATACTGAACCGCCAATACCGTATGCTTTAAGTTTGTATACTAATCTCTTATGTGGGACCTTGTCGAAAGCCTTCTGAAAGTCCAGATTTAACACATCCACTGGTTCTCCCTTATCCACGCTACTAGTTACATCCTCGAATTAAAATTCTATAAGATTCATCAGACATGATTTACCTTTCATTAATCCGTGCTGACTTTGTCCAATGATTTCACC
The DNA here is from genome assembly GCA_035221665.1 of Okamejei kenojei. NCBI lineage: Eukaryota > Metazoa > Chordata > Chondrichthyes > Rajiformes > Rajidae > Okamejei > Okamejei kenojei. The sequence goes on from CM069133.1 coordinate 40,569,085, forward strand.
ACTTTCCAAATGTGCTGCTATCCCATCTTTAATAATTGACTCTAGCAGTTTCCCCACTACCGATGTTAGACTAACTGGTCTGTAATTCCCCATTTTCTCTCTCCCCACCTTTTTAAAAAGTGGGGTTACATTAGGTACCCTCCAATCCTCAGGAACTACTCCAGAATCCAAAGAGTTTTGAAAAATTATCACTAATGCATCCACTATTTCTGGGGCTACTTCCTTAAGTACTCTGGGATGCAGCCTATCTGGCCCTGGGAATTTATCGGTCTTTAATCCATTAAATTTACCTAACACCACTTCCCAGTTAACCTGGATCGATGGTTGGCGTGGACTTAGTGGGCCTAAGGGCCTGCGTCCATGCTATCTCTAAAACTAAAAGTAAATACAGGTCCCCCACTATTTGTTTGGTTTCGTTGCTTCCACTACACTCGCAACTCTGCTTCCGAGTTAACGTTAATGAGTTTGCACCAACGCATGCCGATCCCTTTGTTCCTTTGTCAACTCAGGCCTGAGTAATGCAGAGAGTGACGGGAAAAAAATCGTTCAGCCGCAAAGCTGATCCAATTATTGAGAGATAATATTTAACACTGAGAACCAATTCATTAGTCGGTAACATTTGCAGGCTTTCTCTTGCAAGTGTCCATGTATGTATAGGAAGATAGGAACCAGGAACAGCTTTCCATTAATGCCAAGTGCACCAGATCTGACAACAGTCCTCTCAATGATTATTTCAATGATCATTCTTATGCCCGGGATATGGTGGTTAGTATTCAGAAGTATTGTGTTGTTTTCCAGTCCTTCTCATTTGAGTTATTCTTCAAATCTGCCTTCCAAGAGAAGCAGGCAGGCACGTTTACTGACCAATAATTGACATCTCTGGTTTATTTTAAGAAACATTATAATTTAAAAAAATGTTTTAAAAATAGCACCGCTTATTGTTTAAAATAAAATCTTACCAGATCACAGGAGGCTTACTGACTCCGAATCTGCTTGGATTCTCCCGTTAAAAAATAAGATTTAAATTGGCTTCACCGGCAAGATGAAGGAGGAACCTGACTGGAATTCAGTCACTGACTGCTCACCTCAGTGGGTGAGCTTGTTAAACTGATTCCATGCGGTATTGTAGTGGCAACACTCCCAGCAGGTTGGCTGTCACTAGCTGGAACACGGCTTCCTCCCATTCCTGTACTGGCGACAAAACCCATTTTAAATGAGAAGACCTTTTTTTTCACAAACCCTTGTCAGATTGTGGAATGTCAATTTACGTCAGACCTAATCAGAGACTGCCACTGATAATAATATCAGTTCCCAAAGCTATAGACTTTGTGGTAAATTTGAAGATTGCCTGTTTTTTTATGATGCCACTTATAATAAGCCTGCGTGATGTCTCTTCCCATCAGAATGTGTACTGATGGTGTATTCTTTATTCATGTACAATGCTCATTAAGCACTGCGGCCGATTTGTTAAAAGGCTCTGCTCTAATTAATATTGATTAACACCACAATGCCTAAACATAGGTTTAACAAAGTCTACGTTAACCTTTTTTTTGTAACAAACATAATTTATTTGATTAGTATCACAACACAAAACCAAACCGTGGTGACACACATACCACCATAGTAAAGAATCACCAAATTATCTAAACACAAAGCTTTCAAACAACCATGTTACAATCCTTACAAATATACTAAATAACTACTATACAACTATGTCCCTGTCTACCCCACCTGGGCGCGAACGTAACCCCGAAAAAGGGGCAAGCATCTGTTTCGGGCAAAGCAATCTTCCGCCTGGCGCCATGACTCGTGGATGGCCAGCTTGGACAGGTGTAGGAGCAACCCAGCCAGGACATCTTCAGCCCTACCCACTCCCTGGATCCTGTCACCATTCCTCCGGTCGCTGACAGCAGCTCCTCCCCCCACGGGCCGAGGTCGAGTGGAAATGCTCCTTGCCCTCGGACCTTGGAAACAAGGGATGTTCTACTGGTCCCTCTGTGTTAACCTTAGAGGTTTGAATCCACATTCAATTAACATTATATATATAGAGGCTAGTCACCACAGTAGAGAATCTGCTCTATACACATGAATTCAAATGTAGACACGTGTTCTATTAAAGTGGCATTCATTTTACTAAAGTCCTGAGGTTAGATTGAGCTCGACTTCAGTTATTTTTGACTGAGAAAGGTGACTTTTGACCAAAGTTGTTTTCTGAATTGTTCCTCTTGCACAGGTTCACCTCCTCTCCCAGCAGTTCAAGCTTGTGCTCGGACAATGAAGGCCCTTACGCCGTCAGGCCCAACTTACCATCTTTCACCTGGACCTCAGATAGACACGAAAAAAAGCTGGAGTAACTCAGCAGGTCAGACAGCATCTCTGGAGAAAAGGAATAGGTAACGTTTCAGGTCAAGTCCATTCTTCAAACAGTCTGAAGAAGGGTCTCAACCTGAAATGCCACTTATTCCTTTTCAATAGACAATAGACAATAGGTACAGGAGTAGGCCTTTTGGACCTTCAAGCCAGCACCACCATTCACTGTGATCATGGCTGATCGTCCACAATCAGTGCCCCATTCCTGCCTTCTCCCCATATCCCTTGACTCTCCTATATTTTAGAGCACTATCTAACTCTCTCTTGAAAGCATCCAGAGAATCGGCCTCCACTGCCTTTTGAGGCAGAGAATTCCACAGATTCACAACATCTCCAGAGATGCTGTCTGACCCGTTGAGTTACTCCAGCTTTTCGTGTCTACCTTCGGTTTAAACCAACATCTGCAGTTCCTTCCTACACATTTCACCTGGAAGGAAGGCAACCATTGTCATCCTGTCATAACTTAATGCACTTGTTCTACCAGTTACTGGAGATGAAAAAGCTGCCTCAGAATAAAAGGACCTACCTTTAGAAAGGAGATGAGGAATTTCTTCAGGTGAATTTGTGGATTTCATTGTCACAGACAGCTGTGGTGGCCAAGTCTCTGGGCATTTTTAAAGCAGAGATTCGGCATGATCCATAACCATCCATTCCCTGCATATCCATCTGCTGATCTTAAATACTACTATCGTATTGCCTCCATTGCAGCCACTGGCAGCGCGTTCCATGTTAAACCAAAAGGCCTAATATAGTCAGAGAGTCATAGTCATTCAGCTTTGAAAAAGGCGCTTCATCCCAACTTGCCGATGCTGACAAATGTGTTACATTGACACTCATCCCACCTGCCTGCTTTTGGCACATCTAACTCTAAACCTACCTTATCTGTGTACCTGTCTAAATGTTTCTTAAACATTGCAGAAGTCCCTGCCTCAACTACCTGCTCCAGCAACTCGTTCCTTACACCCAACATCATGTGTGTAAAGAAGTGACACCCCAGGTTCCCATTAAATCTTTCCCCCCTCACCTTAAACCCTTGTCCTCTGTTTCTTGATTCCTCCTACTCTGGGCAAGATACTCTGTGTGCCTACCCAATCTAGCCCTCTCATGATGTTGTACACATCTGTTAGATCTCCCTTCATTCTCCTGCACTCCAAGGAATAAATCCCTAGCCTGCACAACCTCTCCCCATAGCTCAGAACCCCCGAGTCCTGACAACATCCTGGTAAATCTTCTCTGAACCCTTTCAAGTTTGAAAACATCTTTCACATAACACAGTAACCAAAACTGAACACAATACTATAAATGTGGCCTCTTATATAACTGCAGCATAACTTCTAATGATCCCGTCTTGACCTTTGGTGAGGATCCTGAAGTCTGGATTTGACTGGTGTCTTTCCCAGAACTGAGTGTGTTTCTAAAGCCCCTGTCCAATGATGCGAGTTTACCCAAGAGCTCTCCTGAGGTAAAAAAAAATCAAACTCGTGGTACTTCATCACAAGTATTTTTTTACTCTTGGACATTTTTCACAGTGTTGAAAAAACTTCATGAGTTACCACGTTTCTGTGGTATTATGGGAATAATAGTGTAAGGAATGCGGTGGCCGGAGGTGACGTGGGAACCCGGGGGTGTGGCAGTTAGGGAGTTGCCCGGGCATGCACACGAGTAGGCGGCTGCTGTACAGAGTTGTTAATTAAAGATATACTCCGTTTACGTCGTGGTACGAGCTTTATTATATAAATAAACGGGACAGTTTCCCGAGTACCTGCCGTTAGCATTACGAGCCGCTACGAGATATCCACGAGCTCCAACATACCCGCTATGTACATTCTACGTACTTACCATGAGTTTGATTTTTTTTTTAAATCGGGAGAGCTCTTGGGTAATCTCACATCGTGGGACTGGGGCTTAAGGGAGTGAAATTCCAAGGAGAGCAAAGAATGCATCCGAGGAGAGAATTTCAGACCCGATTAGTTTTCTTCATCCAGGTTCAATAGTGAATATCATTTGTAATGGGAATATAGATTTTACAGTGAGTCCGATTCTGAAAACTGTTTTCTGTTCATTCAGACAGATCATGTGAAATAAGCCATTTTATTATCATGAACCAAAGCTCTTTCAGGCTGAAATCATGTAAATACAATCCCTGAGTCACAACATCATTGAAATAGAGGGTACACAAAAGGCTGGAGAAACTCAGTGGGTGCAGCAGCATCTAAGGAGCGAAGGAGATAGGCGACGTTTCGGGTCGAGACCCTTCTTCAGACTGGTCAGGGATCAGGGAAACGAGAGATATAGATGGTGATGTGGAAAGATAAAGAACAATAAATGAAAGATATGCAAAAAAGTATTGATGATAAAGGGAACAAGCCATTGTAAGCTCTTTGTAGTGTGAAAATGAGAAGCTAGTGCGACTAGGGTGGGGGAGAGAGATAGAGAGAGAGGGAATGCCAGGGCACGAGGGCTGAGGGAGAGGTGGGAAGGGGAAAGGAGACAGCAAGGGTTAACAGAATTGAGAAAATTCGATGTTTAAGCCCAGAGAATGCAGACTCCCCAAGTAGAATATGAGGTGCTGTTCCACCACCTTGCGGTGTTGCTCACTCTGGCCTTGGAGGAGGCCCAGGACCGAGAGGTCGGATACGGAATGGGAGGGGGAGTTGAAGTGCTGAGCCACCGGGAGGTCGGGTTGGTTAATGCGGACCGAGCGGAGGTGTTCGGCGAAACGATCGTCAAGCCTCCGCTTGGTCTCACCGATATAGATCATCTGGCATCTGGAGCAGCGGATGCAGTAGATGACGTTGGAGGAGGTGCAGGTGAACCTCTGTCGGACCTGGAAGGACTGCTTGGGTCCCTGAAAGGGGTGGAGGGGGGAGGTGAAGGGACAAGTGTAGCTTCTCTTGCGGTTGCAAGGGAAAGTGCCCGGGAAGGGGTAGAGCGGGAGGGAAGGGAGGAATGACAAGGGAGTTGCGGAGGGAGCGGTCTTTGCGGAAGGCAGACAGGGGGGTGATGGGGAGATGTGGCGAGTGGAGGAGTCACAGTGGAGGTGGCAAAACTGGCGGAGGACTATGTGTTGTATTTGCCGGCTGGTGGGGTGAAAGGTGAGGACCAGGGGGACTCTGCCCTTGTTGCGAGTGGGGGAATGGGGAGATAGGGCAGTGTTGCGGGATGTGGAAGAGACCCTGGTGCGAGCCTCATCTATAGTGGGGGAGGGGAATCCCCGTTCTCTGAAGAATGAGGACATTTGTGATGATCTGGTGTGGAACATCTCATCCTGGGAGCAGATGCAGCGTAGACGGGAGGAATTGGGAATAGGGGATGGAGTCCCTACAGGAAGCAGGGTGGGAGGAAGAGTAGTCTAGGTAGCTGTGGGTGTCAGTTGGTTTGTAGTGGATGTCGGTCAGGAGTGTATCACCTGCAATAGAGATGGTGAGGTCAAGGAATGGTAGGGTAATGTCAGAAATGGTCCAAGTTTATTTGAGTGCCGGATGGAAGTTGGTGGTGAAATGGATGAAGTCAGTCAGTTGTGTGTGGGTGCAGCAGGTGACACCAAAGCATTCGTCGATATAATTGAGGTAGAGGTCGGGGATGGGGCTCTGGTACGCCGAGAACAAGGATTGTTCGACGTACCCGACAAAGAGGCAAGCGTAGCTGGGGCCCATACGTGTGCCCATACTACGCCTTGTGTTTGGAGGAAATGGGAGGAGTCAAAAGAGGTTATTGAGGGTAAGGACCAACTCCGCTAGGCGGAGGAGGGTGTCAGTGGACGGGTATCGGTTGCTCCTCTGGTTGAGGAATAACCAGAGAGCTTTGAGACCGTCCTGGTGGGGGATGGAGGTGTAGAGTGACTGGATATCTGTGGTAAAGATGAGAGGATGGGGGACTGGAGAATTTAATGCGCGGAGCTGACGGAGAGTGTCTGAGGTGTCTTGAACATAGGTGGGGAGGGATTTAACAAAGGAGGATAGGATGGCGTCAAGGTATCTGGAAATGTGTTCAGTGGGGCACGAACAGGCAGAGACAATGGCAGGCGGGTTTGTGGATTTTGGGGAGATGGTAAAATCGGGCCGTGCGTGGCTGGGAAACAATGAGGTTGAAGGCACGAGAGGGTACGGAGCCGGAGCTGATGAAGTCGGTTATGGTGCTCGAGATGGTGGCCTGGTGCTCGTCAGTGGGGTCATGGTCCAGGGGTAAGTAGGAGGAGGTGGCCGAGAGTTGGCGCGCGACCTCCGCTTTGTAGACGTCGATACGCCAGACTACCATGGCATCTCCCTTGTCGGCGGGTTTGATGACCCAGTCTGGGTTGTTACGGAGTGAGTCGATGGCAATACGTTCAGCAGGGGGAGAGATTGGAGTGAGACAGGGGAGTGGAGAAGTCGAGGCGGTTGATGTCCCGACGGCAGTTCTGGATAAATAGTTCTAGAGCCGGAAGGCTACGAGGGGGGGGTCCAAGTGGAGGGGTACGTTGGAGACAGGAAAAGGGATCATCAGTGGGGGGCGAGGACTTCTTCCCGTGGAAGAACACTGTGAGGCGGAGGCGACGGTAGAAGAACTCCAAGTCGTGGTGGGCGCGGAAACTCATTGAGGTGGGACAGAGGGGGACAATGGTAAGACCTCTGCTGAGGACAGACCGACGTTCGATGTCGGAGAGGGAGATGTCTGGGGGGATGGTGAACACACAGCAAGGATGGGGGTTGTGGCCGGAGAAAGGCAGGTGAGTGCACTGAGGATGGGAGCATTGTGTGGTGGGGGCTTGGTGGTCAGGGGGAGGCGGGGTATGGGGGCTGTGGTGTGGGTGGGGAAAGAGCAGGGGTTACATGGTAGGGGGGGGATAGGGAAGACCCAGTGGAATAGCCACTAAGGTTACTGGGGTTGGGGAGACGGGCACTAGGACCCAGTGCCGTTAAAAACAGAGTGGTTGGAGGAGTTAGCAACGTGGAGGTTTCACGTCCATTGCAGAGTCCAGTCTGCAGGTGAGGCGGCGGCTGCGGGCTGCTGGAGGGCGGTGGAGTGTCGTGGGCAGGCGGACCCGAAGGAAGGAGTTTGCGGGCAGTGGAGTCGGGGTTGGCGGGCGATGCTTTGGAGGTCCCGATGGGCGAGTGGTCGGTCCGACCAGTGAGGCAGCGAAATGAGTGGGGTGCGGCGGCCATGTTCGGGGAGCCCCGGTCCGGTGGCGATGCAAGGTGAGGCATGTGCAGCTGTGGTCTTTGGTGGGCCCAGTACAGCGGCGATGCTGGATGGGCCCGGTGCGGTGGCTGTGAACTTCGGCGGGCCCAGTACAATGGCGATGCTGGTTGAGCCCGGTGCGGCGATGGGATTAGGTGGTCCCGGGGGGCGGCGAGGTTTGGCAGTCGCATTGTGCTGGTGATGGGCGGTGGAATCGGGGAGGGGGAGATAAACAGAGTTACCGGGCAGGCAGCGGGGCTGGGCGTCATCGGTAGGCAGGTGGAGGTCGGCGGCAGCATCGGCGTGGAGGTCGGTGAAGACGGCGTCCTGGTGAGTCCTGGAGGCACTCCTCGTGGACAAGATGGCGTCGAGGGACTCAGGCCGGCGGCTCGGGCCAGAGTTGGGGCCCGGGGCCTGCGGGCAGTCGAGTCGAGGATTGTCGGTGGCTGGAAAGGCCTGGAGGTGGGCTAATTTCCTTGTTGGAGGTAAGGTGGGACAGGAATTGTTGATTGAAACAGTGGAACTTCCGGAGGATGTAGTGTAGATGGGGTCCGTTGCAGGTCTGGGTGAGTGAGGCCCGAAGATTCAGTAGATTCAATGTGAGGACCTGCTGGTGCCGGCACATTGCAACCAGGGTGGATCTTAGTGCCTGGTTGGAGAATTGTACAGTGTGGCGGTAGATAGCCAGTCGGTACCGATAGTCCGGCGTGGTAGTCTGGCACGTCGATCTCTACAAAGCGGAACCGCGCGCCAACTTTCGGACACCTCCTCCTACTTATCCCTGGACCATGACCCCACTGACGAACACCAGGCCACCATCTCAAACACCATAGCCGACTTCATCAGCTCCGGCTCCCTAACCTCCCGAGCCTCCAACCTCATTGTTTCCCAGCCCCGCCCAGCCCGATTTTACCTTCTCCCCAAAATCCACAAACCAGACTGCCCTGGCAGACCCATTGTCTCTGCCTGTTCGTGCCCCACCGAACACATTTCCAGATACCTTGACTCCATCCTATCCCCCTTTGTTAAATCCCGCCCCACCTATGTTCAAGACACCTCAGACACTCTCCGTCAGCTCCACGCATTAAATTCTCCAGGCCCCCATCCTCTCATCTTTACCACAGATATCCAGTCACTCTACACCTCCATCCCCCACCAGGACGGTCTCAAAGCCCTCTGGTTCTTCCTCGACCAGAGGAGCAACCGATACCCGTCCACTGACACCCTCCTCCGCCTAGCGGAGTTGGTCCTTACCCTCAATAACTTCTCTTTTGAATCCTCCCATTTCCTCCAAACACAAGGCGTATGGGGACATGCATGGGCCCCAGCTACGCTTGCCTCTTTCTCGGGTATGTCGAACAATCCTTGTTCTCGGCGTACCAGAGCCCCATCCCCGACCTCTACCTCCGTTACATCAACGACTGCTTTCGTGTCACCTGCTGCACCTCACACAACTGACTGACTTCATCCATTTCACCACCAACTTCCATCCGGCACTCAAATACACTTGGAGCATATCCGACACTTCCCTACCATTCCTTGACCTCTCCATCTCTATTGCAGGTGATACACTCCTGACCGACATCCACTACAAACCAACTGACTCCCACAGCTACCTGGACTACTCTTCCTCCCACCCTGCTTCCTGTAAGGACTCCATCCCCTATTCCCAATTCCTCCCGTCTATGCTGCATCTGCTCCCAGGATGAGGTGTTCCACACCAGGTCATCACAAATGTCCTCATTCTTCAGAGAACGGGGATTCCCCTCCCCCACTATAGATGAGGCTCGCACCAGGGTCTCTTCCACATCCCGCAACACTGCCCACTCTCCCCATTCCCCCACTCGCAACAAGGGCAGAGTCCCCCTGGTCCTCACCTTTCACCCCACCAGCCGGCAAATACAACACATAGTCCTCCACCAGTTTTGCCACCTCCACCGTGACTCCTCCACTCGCCAAATCTTCCCATCTCCCCCCGTCTGCCTTCCGCAAAGACCGCTCCCTCCGCAACTCTCTTGTCATTCTTCCCTTCCCTCCCGCTCTACCCCTTCCCCGGGCACTTTCCCTTGCAACCGCAAGAGATGCTACACTTGTCCCTTCACCTCCCCGATCCACTCCTTTCAGGGACCCAAGCAGTCCTTCCAGGTCTGACAGAGGTTCACCTGCACCTCCTCCAACCTCATCTACTGCATCCGCTGCTCCAGATGCCAGATGATCTATATCGGTGAGACCAAGCGGAGGCTTGGCAATTGTTTCGCCGAACACCTCCGCTCGGTCCGCATTAACCAACCCGACTGCCCGCTGGCTCAGCACTTCAACTCCCCCTCCCATTCCGTATCCGACCTCTCGGCCCTGGGCATCCTCCACGGCCAGAGTGAGCAACACCGCAAGTTGGAGGAACAGCACCTCATATTCCACTTGGGGAGTCTGCATCCTCTGTGCTTGAACATTGAATTTTCTCAATTCTGTTAACCCTTGCTGTCTCCTCCCCTTCCCACCTCTCCCTCAGCCCTCAGGCCCTGACATTCCCTCTCTCTCTATCTCTCTCCCCCACCCTAGTCGCACTAGCTTCTCATTTTCACACTACAAAGAGCTTACAATGGCTTGTTTCCTTTATCATCAATACTTTTTTGCATATATTTCATTCATTGTTCTTTAACTTTCCATATCACCCTCTATATCTCTCGTTTCCCTGATCCCTGACCAGTCTGAAGAAGGGTCTCGACCCGAAACATCGCCTATCTCCTTCGCTCCTTAGATGCTGCTGCACCCGCTGAGTTTCTCCAGCCATTTGTGTACCCTCGATTCTCCAGCATCTGCAGTTCCGTCTTTAACACATCATTTAAATAGAATCTGGTAATAAAAACAATTTCCGTGATACTAACTCTGCGAAAACTGCTACTCAAGACCATTACATTTCTGACAGGTTTGAACATGCCTTATTTATAACCTGCAGCCATGCGCTGATAACAATGAGCAAAATCAGAGAAAACATTCCATCGATCTATGTCTAAATTGAACTATTAATGGTAGATCAGTTTACTTTAATCTAAATACAACGAGAAAACAAGCCTTTCGGCCCACCGAGTCCGCACCGACCAGCGATTTCCGCACATTAACACTATCCTACATGCACTAGGGACAATTTACATGAAGACCAAGTCAATTAACCTACAGGGTACACAAAAGGCTGGAGAAACTCAGTGGGTGCAGCAGCATCTAAGGAGCGAAGGAGATAGGCGACGTTTCGGGTCGAGACCCTTCTTAACCTACAAACCTGTACGTCGTTGGAATGTGGGAGGAAACCGAAGATCACGGATAAAACCCGCGCAGGTCACAGGGAGAATGTACAGTACAAACTCCGTACAGACAAGCACCTGTAGTCGGGATCGATCCCGGGTCTCTGGCGCTGCAAGCGCTGTAAGGCAGCAACTCTCCTGCTGTGCTGCCCCTCATATCCCTCTAAAACCTCGTCTTACATTACAATGAGTTTTAAATGGATCGGATCATACAGGAGCAGATTGTTCGTGGAACCTGTCCAGCTCCAGATCTGAAGGACAACTGGCTTGACCCACCATGCCAGACAACAAAATTCTTGCAACAGGGCAGGCTTCAATCATTGACTACAACCAGTGGGGCAAAATTCCAAGGCACTGCCCAGACTGACTTGATGGTCTGTTGACAACTCACATCCATTAAATAAACTTAAGTTAGTTAAAAATATTATATTTAATTTTCAATAGTTTAACATTGCAGAAAGAGACGACACGGTGGTGCAGTGGTAGAGTTGCTGCATTACAGTGCTTTTGATCCTGCTTATGGGTGCTGCCTATATGGAGTTTGTACATTCTCCCTGTGCCCCTGCAGTTTTTCTGCGTGTGCTCCAGTTTCCTGCCACATTTCTCGAGACCCTTCTTCAGACTGAAGCCATTCCAAAGATGTACAGGTTTGTAGGTTAATTGGCTTTGTTAAAGTTGTAAATTGTTCCTAGTCAGTGTGCGAGGATTGCTGGTCGACGCGGACTCAGTAGGCCAATGGGCCTGTTCCTGCACTGTATCTCTGAACTAAACTAAAATAAATTTACAATGTTCATAAGTTCTTGGAGCTGAATTAGGTCGTTCAGCCCATCAAGTCTACTCCGTCATTCAATCATGGCTGCTCCATCTTTCCCTCTCAACCCCATTCGGGGTCAGGGGTCCTGCCTTCGCCCAATAACCCCTGAGATCCGTACTAATCAAGAAATAATAAGCATTAATACCAAGTAAAATAATGCCAAATAAACAAATAAGACTCATAAGCTGCCTTTTACTCATGGCTGGCAGAAATGTGATGGTCCAAATGAGAATGCATCTGGTGGTCTTAACCTACTTATTGCTATATGGTGGAATGCTGGCACAGCGGTAGAGTTACTGTCTTACAGCGCTTGCAGTGCCGTCGACCCGGGTTCGATCCTGACTACGGTTGCTGTCGGCACGGAGTTTGTACGTTCTCCCTGAGACCTACGTGGGTTTTCTACGGATGCTCCGCTTTCCTCACACACTCCAAAGACATACAGGTTTGTAGGTTCATTGGCTTTGGTAAGAATTGTAAATAGTCCCAAGTGTGTAGGATAGTGCTGGGGTACGGGATGATCACTGGTCAGCGCAGACACGGTGGGCCGAAGGGCCTGTTTCAGCGCTGTATCTCTAAACTAATCTGTTTAGACAAGGGAATTAAATGTAACATCTCTAAGTGTGCAGATGACATGAAGCTAGGTGGCGGAGTGAGCTGCGAGGAGGATGCTATGAGGCTGCAGGGTGACTTAGATTGAGTGTCAATCCTGGGATGTCAGGATTGTCTTATGAAGAAAGACTGGATAGACTCGGTTTATACTCTCTGGAATTTAGGAGATTAAGAGGGGATCTTATAGAAACTTACAAAATTCTTAAGGGGTTGGACAGGCTAGATGCAGGAAGATTGTTCCCGATGTTGGGGAAATCCAGGACAAGGGGTCACAGCTTAAGGATAAGGGGGGAATCCTTTAAGACCGAGATGAGAAAGACTTTTTTCACACAGAGAGTGGTGAGTCTCTGGAACTCTCTGCCACAGAGGGTAGTTGAGGCCAGTTCATTGGCTATATTTAAGAGTGAGTTGGATGTGGCCCTTGTGGCTAAGGGGATCAGAGGGTATGGAGAGAAGGCAGGTACGGGATACTGAGTTGGATGATCAGCCATGATCATATTGAATGGCGGTGCAGGCTTGAAGGGCTGAATGGCCTACTCCTGCACCTAATTTCTATGTTTCTATGTTTCTATGAGTGAGCAGATGCATGGCACAGTATAGTGTGGATAAATGTGAGCTGAACAGGACATGTGGCAAGAACAGGAAGACAGATTATTATCTGAATGGAGTCAGATTAGGAAAAGGTGAGGTGCAACGAGACCTGGATGTGCATGTACAACAGTCACTGAAAGTAAAGGGCCTGTCCCACTAACGCAACCTTTCAAGCTCGAGGGCACGCGCCTGAAAAATCTCGAGCTGGATCGACCGTCAGCGATGAAACAGCGAGCTGGATTGACCGATTGCACACACAAACACATCACAAAGGCGGGACCAGGGAATGCAGGGGAGCACAGTCTGAAATTCACACCCGCGATGAACAGAAAGGTAAAAGACGGCTGCACAGTGTACGGTAAGTCCTTTAGAAAGCGCAAAGGGGGGAGGGGGGAGGGGGGAGAGAGACGGGGAAAGAAGGAGCAGAGAAGAGGAGAGAAGGGGGAAGAGAAGGGTGGGAGAAGGAGTGGAGACAACTAATAATAAAGTTTAGCGGGCATTTAATTACCGGTCATTTTTTCTTGGTCCTGAAAACTCCAATGAGCCAATTAAAATGCCCGGTCAGTGACGGAGATTGCCTACGGCTGCCCTCGACTACCTGTAACTACATAGTGACCCCACTCCACTGGCCTACGAGTTCAAAAGAAGCATGCCGACCAATTTATACTCACGGAATATGTTTCAACATGCTATTTCCGCAAACTAGCTGAGGCTGCGAGTAGGCGGGAACTTCCCTCGAGCATGAAGGAGGGTTCCAGTGACGAGTCGAGGGCAAACTCTTAGGAACTCGCGGATTAGTTCACTGCAGTGCGACAGCCCCTTTTATAATCTTATATGTTTCAATAAGATCTGCCATAGATCAAAACAATGATGCAGGTTATGCACCCAAATACACCATTGCCTAATAGGTTTGGAAGAGCAGAACTACCATTATATGCATTTTCACAATCTGTCCACACACAGCATATCTTAACCATTCCATAGCCCCACGATTGAAGTTGCAATCACTGTCGTACATAGCATTGTAAGGCACCGTGCCCGTTGATGTTTTCAACTATGATGATGAGGACGATTGAGCTTCACAGTGGACTGAGTGCAGAGAAGAATCATCCAGTTTGAAGAAGGGCCCTGATCCAACACGTCACCCATTCTCCAGAAATGCTGCCAGACCCACTGAGTTACTCCAGCAAATTTGTTTAATGTAAACCAGGATCTGCAGTTTCTTGCATCTACAATTCTATACCACGCTGCACTCTTTTTTTTCCAATCTGCATGGCATTTCTTTTGCAGCCACTCATGTTGCTGATAACATTATCTGTACAGCAACCAAGTTCCCTTGACTAATTTCTTTAGAGAGCAGTCTTGACCACCTATCTACCTCATTTGAGACCATTGAACTATGCCTTTCTGACTCCCTTTCTTCCTTCCGTCTGCACTCCAAAGTCTCTCGGCTGGCTTCAGAGCGTTGTACATTTGCATGAACATTTCTGGAGTTAACTGTTTCACATTGCAAACATTCCCTCAGGCTGGGCTCATGGATTGAACAAATGATGAGCGAGTCTCTCAAATCCATGAAACTACAATCTCTGTGAGAAACCTGAGCTTCATGAAGAATGTATCAAAGGATTCTCTCCACTCCTGACTGTGTAAAGAAGCTGTAATAGTAAACTTTACTTGTTTCTGTGCAGTGTTGCGATGTGTTTCTGATGCATCTGATACATTCTCCAGAGACACATTGAAGGGCTTTGTGGCATGGTACAATTTACTTTCTCTTTGACCAGTGAAATACCATGGCAGGTTTACATTTAAATTCCAGTAAATACAAGCCCAGTTGATCCATTCTTTCATCATATGTCAGTGGAACTCGTCCACAGTGCAGCCTTGCACAGGTGAGCATGATCTGACCCATCATCTGACAAATGGAGAATTTCAGGGCATTGACTGAACCTTTGCTCATTCTGAAGTGATACTTTCAGCCTTCTTTCGTAAAGGTGATTCAATATCAATTAAGGTTTCTTATGACAGATGGACTGTGATTGCTAAACATTGAGTCTGGCATCTTAGTGACACGCATTGTAGAATAAATGAATGCCTGATGTACCCTGGGCTCACTGTAACATGGAATCAGTAAGCGACAGTCAGCAGCAGATAAGTCCTACCTTGGAAGCAGAAGAATTCCTCTCCAACAATGAGCATTTGCTGATCCACGTTCCAATGAAGTGAAGACCAATAAAGAACATATGGTGTGTAGTGAGGAACTGTGGATACTGGTTTAAACCGAAGATTGACACAAAGTGGTGGAGTATCTCAGCGGAACAGGCAGCTTCTCTGGAGAGAAGGAATGGGTGACGTTTCGGGTCGAAACACTTCTTCAGTCAGAAGAAGGGTCGAGACCTGAAATGTCACCCATTCCTTCGCTACAGAGATGCTGCCTGCCCTTCTGAATTTCTCCACCACTTTGTGCCTAAGAACAGATGGTGGGTGGAAACAGCTCAGTAAATCCAATAGGATTTAAATGTTTACTATTACAGTAAATCCAACCCGTTCGCGGAGCCTTTCATCACCCAGCACGGCTTAAAATCGGCCGCAGAATCTTCCATCGCCCCGCGGTCAGGCCGTCAAATGCGTCGAAGCGATCGAGGCTCCCGATATTGAAGCCCCCGATTTTTAACCGCGCCGGGCAATGAAAGGCTCGGCAAATGGGCCGATTCAGGCCTTAAAAAGCGTCTGGTACCTGCTTAAATCTTTCAAAAGCTACAATGTGATAAATAACACTTAAACAAATAAAACTGAACCAACCTTGGAGAGGGGAGAGAGAGAAAGACAGATGGGGAAAAAATACTAAATAACGTGAGTGACCGTGAATGAGGGACTTACCTGCAAGTCAGCCAGGAAACCCCGTTCGTCCAGAGCCCTTAATGACCTGACCCGTTTAAATCCGATACCCGTTTAAATCTTTCCCATCCACCAATACAACCAATTAGTTCAAATGGTAATCGTACCCACATCAGACAGCCTTAAGAAATTCTCCGTTAATACCTTCAGTAATACTTGAAGGTCAAAACACAATTGGTGACACATTGTGTTAATTCATTAATAGAGACAAGGCGTCTTAAAAGGCGTCTGGTACCCGCTTCAATCTCCACGATTCAGGGCAGATAAAGCTGCTGTTGCTGGAGTTTGGAATTGGTCACCAACCAGGTCAGCTCCCAATGTTACCGTCCACAGGGCCCATGGCCGAAGCCTTGTTTGTTTGTGTGTGTGTGTGTGTGTGTGTGTGTGTGTGTGTGTGTGTGTGTGTGTGTGTGTGTGTGTGTGTGTGTGTGTGTGTGTGTGTGTGTGTGCGCGTGCGGCCAGCAAGAAATTGTGCCCCCCCCCCCCCATGTTTTGATAGCGATTTCTACCCCAGAACTAGTAACAACAATGGAGGAGTAACAGTGACAAGAATTTTTGACCTCATCTCCCTCATCTGGAAAGAGAGCAGGCCAGGAGATTTCAGGTCTCCCATAATGCTGTCAACTTCATCTTCCACATACCTCGAATCCATCCTAACCCCCTGTTTAAATCCCTCCTGACCTATGTTCAAGACACCTCAGACACTCTCCGTCGTCTCCAGGCATTCCATTCTCCAAGCCCCCATCCCCTCTATCATCACTATGGATGTCCAGTCCCTCTTCACCTCCATCCCCCACCAGGATGGTCTCACAGCCCTCTGGTTCTTCCTCGACCAGAGAACCAACCAATACCCGTCTACTGATACTCTCCTCTGCCAAGCGGAGTTGATCCTTACACTCAATAGATTTTCGTTTGACTCCTCCCATTTCCTCCAAACACAATGCGTAGCTATGGGCACGCACATGGGGCCCAGCTATGCCTGCCTCTTTGTAGGATACATCGAACAATCCTTGTTCGAGACTTACCAGGGCACCATCCGCGACCTCTACCTCCACTACATCGATGATTGCATTGGTGCTACCTCTTGCACCCACACACAGCTCACCAACTTCATCAACTTCACCACTAACTTCCATCCGGCACCCAAATACACCTGGACCATTTCTGACACCTCCCTACCATTTCTTGACCTCACTATCTCCATCTCAGATGATAGACTGTTGACCGACATCCACTATAAACCCACTGACACCCATGGCTATCTCGACTACACTTCTTCCCACCCTGCATCCTGTAAGGACTCCATCCGCTACTCCCAATTCCTCCGTCTATGCCGCATCTGCTCCCAGGATGAGGTGTTCCACACCAGGGCATCTGAAATGTCCTAATTCTTCAGGGAACGGGGGGTTCTCTCCCCTACTAAACATAGAAACATAGAAAATTGGTGCAGGAGTATGCCATTCGGCCCTTCGAAACTGCACTGCCATTCAATATGATCATGGCTGATCATCCAACTCAATATCCTGTACCTGCCTTCTCTGCATACCCCCTGATCCTTTTAGCCACAAGGGTCACATCTAACTCCCTCTTAAATATAGTCAATAAACTGGCCTCAACTACCTTCTGTGGCAGAGAATTCCACAGATCCACCACTCTCTGTGTGAAAAATTATTTTTACATCTCGGTCCTAAAAGACTTCCCCCTTATCCTTAAACTGTGACCCCTTGTTCTGGACTTCCCCAACACCGGTAACAATCTTCCTGCATCTAGCTTGTCCAACCCCTTAAGAATTTTGTAAGTCTCTATAAGACCCCCCCTCAATCTTGTAAATTCCAGCGAGTACAAGCCGAGTCTATCCAGTCTTTCTTCATATGGAAGTCCTGCCATCCCAGGAATCAGTCTGGTGAACCTTCTCTGTACTCCCTCTATGGCAAGAATGTCTTTCCTTAGATTAGGAGACCAAAACTGTAGGCAATAGTCCAGGTGTGGCCTCACCAAATCCACGTGCAACTGCAGTAGAACCTCCCTGATCTTGTACTCAAATCCTTTTGCTATGAATGTCAACATACCATTCACTTTCTTCACTGCCTGTTGCACCTGCATGCCTACTTTCTTTGACTAGTGTGCTATGACACCCAGTATATCCACATTATACTGCAGCTGCCATTCATTTGCCCACTCACCCAACCTATCCAAGTCACCTTGCAGCCTCCTAGCCTCCTCCTCACAGCTAACACTGCCCCCCTGCTTCTTGTCATCCCCAAACGTGGAGATGTTGCATTCAATTCCCTCATCCAGATCATTAAAATATATTGTAAATAGCTGGGGTCCCAGCACTGAGCCTTGCGGTACCCCACTAGTCACTGCCCGCCATTCTGAAAAAATGACTTGTTTACTCCTACTCTTTGCTTCCTGTTTGCCAGTCAGTTCTCCATCCACATCAATACTGAACCCCCAATACCGTGTGCTTTAGGTTTGTATACTAATCTCCTATGTGGGACCTTGTTGAAAGCCTTCTGAAAGTCCAGATATAACACACCCATTGGTTCTGCCTTATCCACTCTACTAGTTACATCCTCGAAAAATTCTATAAGATTCTTCAGACATGATGCACCTTTCATAAATCCATGCTGACTTTGTCCAATGATTTCACCACTTTCCAAATGTGCTGCTATCCCATCTTTAATAACTGACTCTAGCATTTACCCTACTACCAATGTTAGACTAACTGGTCTGTAATTCCCCGTTTTTTCTCTCCCTCCCTTTTTTAAAAGTGTGATTACATTAGCTACCTTCTAATCCGCAGGAACTACTCCAGAATCTAAAGAGTTTTGAAAAATTATCACTAATGCTTCCTCTATTTCTGGGGCTACTACATTAGAAATGAGAGGCCCAGGGAGCCATTGATGCGAGAGGGTGGAGTTACCTGGAGCTGTGAGTATAAAACACATCGCGGGGCTTGCTTTCACAGAGGCCCAGGGAGCCATTGGTGAGAGAGGGTGGAGTACCTGGAGCTGTGAGTATAAAACACATCGCGGGGCTTGCATTCACAGAGGCCCAGGGAGCCGTGGGTGAGAGAGGGTGGAGTACCTGGAGCTGTGAGTATAAAACACATCGCGGGGCTTGCTTTTACAGAGGCCCAGGGAGCCTTGGGTGAGAGAGGGTGGAGTACCTGGAGCTGTGAGACCAAATCGGCAACGTTCCATCTCACTTCCAGAGAGGGAAACTGGTGAAGCCTCTGATTGGTGAAAGAGGACCCGAGGAAGCAGCTGATTGGGTGCAACCCCGGGTTTACAATTTTACATTTCTGCCTTCAGGTTTAAGGATTCTGGGAGTTAAGGATTCTGGGAGTTAAGGATTCTAGGAGTTAAGGATTCTGGGAGTTAAGGATTCAATATTTATTAGTAAAGTTTAAAGGATAAGTTTTTGTGTTTTTTAATATTTAATACAGAGTAATTTGGGAGTAAGGTATGGCAGTAGAGATTGGCCCCGTGGTTTGTTCAGCCTGCAACATGTGGGAGATCAGGGATATGGTCGTTGTCCCTGGTGACTACATTTGCAGGAAGAGTGTCCAGCTGCAGCTCCTGGCAGACCGCATTGAACGATTGGAACTGCGGCTGGATTCATACTGGAGCATCCACGATGCGGAGAAAGTCGTGGATAGCACGTACAGCGGGTTGGTCACACCACAGGCAAAAGGTAAGAGGACAAAAAGGGAACGGATGGCCAATAGCCAGCAAAGCAGTAGGCAGGTAGTGCAGGAGTCTCCTGCGGTCATCTCCATCCTAAACAGGTATACCATTTTGGATACTGTTGAGGGAGATGGCTCATCAGGGGAATGCAGCAGCAGCCAGGCTCATGGCACCATGGGTGGCTCTGTGGCACATGAGGGGGGAAAAAAGAGGGGAAGGGCAATAGTTATAGGGGATTCAATTGTCAGGGGAATAGATAAGCGTTTCTGCGGCTGCAAACGAGACTCCAGGATGGTATGTTGCCTCCCTGGTGCATGGGTCAGGGATGTCACTGAACGGCTGCAGAACATTCTGGAGGGGGAGGGTGAACAGCCAGTTGTCGTGGTGCATATTGGCACCAACGATATAGGTTAAAAAAGGGATGAGGTCCTACAAGGTGAATTTAGGGAGCTAGGAGATAAACTTAAAAGTAGGACCTCAAAGGTAATAATCTCTGGATTACTACCAGTACCATGGGCCAGTCAGAGTAGAAATAGGAGGATATTGCAGATGAATATGTGGCTTGAAAAATGGTGCAAGGGGGAGGGATTCAAAATTTTAGGGCACTGGGACCAGTTCTGGGGGATGTGGGGCCAGTACAAACAGGACGGTCTGCACCTGGGGTGGAATTGAACCAATGTCCTTGGGGGAGTGTTTGCTAGTGCTGTCGGGGAGGATTTAAACTAATGTGGCAGGGGGATGGGTACATGAGCAGAGAGGCAGGTGGGTGTAAAATGAGGGTAGAAGCAATAGGTAGCAAGGTGAAAAGTAAAAGTGGCAGGCAGACAAAAACAGGGCAAAAATCAAAAAGGGCCACTTTTCAACATAATTGTATAAGGGGTAAGAGCGTTGTAAAGACAAGCCTGAAGGCTTTGTGTCTCAATGCAAGGAGTATTCGTAATAAGGTGGACGAGTTGAACGTGCAGATAGCTATTAATGATTATGATATAGTTGGGATCACGGAGACATGGCTCCAGGGTGACGTAGGCTGGGAGCTGAACATCCAGGGATATTCAATATTCAGGAGGGATAGAGAGAAAGGAAAAGGAGGTGGGGTAGCATTGCTGGTTAGAGAGGAGATTAACGCAATGGAAAGGAAGGACATTAGCTTGGAGGATGTGGATTCGGTATGGGTAGAGCTGCAAAATACTAAGGGGCAGAAAATGCTGGTGGGTGTTGTGTACAGGCCACCTAACAGTAGCAGTGAAGTTGGGAATGGTATCAAACAAGAAATTAGAAATGCGTGCGACAAAGGCAAAACAGTTATAATGGGTGACTTCAATCTCCATATAGATTGGGTGAATCAAATTGGCAGGGGTGCTGAGGAAGAGGACTTTTGGGAATGTATGCGGGATAGTTATCTAAATCAACATGTAGAGGAACCAACGAGAGAGCAGGCTATTTTAGACTGGGTTTTGAGTAATGAGGAAGGGGTAGTTAGCCGTCTTGTTGTACGTGCCCCCTTGGGCAAGAGTGACCATAATATGGTTGAGTTCTTCATTAGGATGGAGAGTGACATTGTTAATTCAGAATCAATGGTTCTGAACTTAAAGAAAGGTAACTTTGAGGGTATGAGACGTGAATTGGCCAAGATTGACTGGCAATTAATTCTAAAAGAGATGACGGTGGATATACAATGGAAGACATTTAAAGACTGCATGGATGAACTACAAAAATTGTTCATCCTAGTTTGGCAAAAGAACAAATCGGGGAAGGTAGTGCATCCGTGGATAACAAGGGAAATCAGGGATAGTATCAAAGCAAAGGATGATGCGTACAAAGTAGCCAGAAAAAGCAGCATACCAGAGGACTCGGAAAAATTCAGAGACCAGCAGAGGAGGACAAAGGGCTTAATTAGGAAAGGAAAAAAAGATTATGAAAGAAAACTGGCAGGGAACATATAAACTGACTGCAAAAGTTTTTATTGATATGTGAAGAGAAAGAGATTAGTTAAAACAAATGTAGGTCCCTTGCAGTCAGAAACAGGTGAGTTGATCATGGGGAACAAGGATATGGCGGACCAATTGAATAACTGAAGAAGGGTCTCGACCCGAAACGTCGCCTATCTCCTTCGCTCCTTAGATGGTGCTGCACCCGCTGAGTTTCTCCAGCTTTTTGTGGCAGTCTGAAGAAGGGTCTCGACCCGAAACATCGCCTATCTCCTTCGCTCCTTAGATGCTGCTGCACCCGCTGAGTTTCTCCAGCTTTTTGTGTACCCCCAATTGAATAACTATTTTGGTTCCGTCTTCACTAAGGAAGACATAAATAATCTGCCGGAAATAGAAGGGGACCGCGGGTCAAAGGAGGAATTGAGTGAAATCCAGGTGAGTCGGGAAGTGGTGTTGGGGAAATTGAATAGATTAAAGGCCGATAAATCCCCAGGGCCAGATAGGCTGCATCCCAGAGTACTTAAGGAAGTAGCTCAGGAAATAGTGGATGCATTAGTGATAATCTTTCAAAACTCTTTAGATTCTGGAGTAGATTCTGAGGATTGGCGGGTAGCAAACGTAACCCTTCTTTTTAAGAAGGGAGGGAGAGAGAAAATGGGGAATCACAGACCAGTTAGTCTAACATTGGTAGTGGTGAAACTGCTAGAGTCAGTTATTAAAGATGGGATAGCAGCACATTTGGAAAGTGGTGAAATCATTGGACAAAATCAGCATGGATTTACGAAAGGTAAATCATGTCTGACGAATCTTGTGGAATTTTTCGAGAATGTAACTAGTAGTGTGGATAAGGGAAAACCAGAGGATATGGTATATCTGGACTTCCAGAAGGCTTTCGACAAGGACCCACATAAGAGATTAGTATACAAACTTAAAACATACAGCATTAGGGGTTCAGTATTGATGTGGATAGAGAACTGGCTGGCAAACAGGAAGCAAAGAGTAGGAGTAAACAGGTCCTTTTCACAATGGCAGGCAGTGACTAGTGGGGTACCGCAGGGCTCAGTGCTGGGACCCCAGCTATTTACAATATATATTAATGATCCGGATGAGGAAATTGAAGGCAATTTCTCCAAGTTTGCGGATGACACTAAGCTGGGGGCCAGTGTTAGCTGTGAGGAGGATGCAAGGAGACTGCAAGGTGACTTGGATGGGTTGGGTGAGTGGGCAAATGTTTGGCAGATGCAGTATAATGTGGATAAATGTGAGGATATCCACTTTGGTGGGAAAAACAGGAAAGCAGACTATTATCTAAATGGTGGCCGATTAGGACAAGGGGAGATGCAGCGAGACCTGGGTGTCATGGTACACCAGTCATTGAAAGTAGGCATGCAGGTGCAGCAGGCAGTGAATAAAAGCGAATGGTATGTTGGCGTTCATAGCAAAAGGACTTGAGTATAGGAGCAGGGAGATTTTACTTCAGTTGTACAGGGTCTTGGTGAGACCACACCTGGAGCATTGCGTACAGTTTTGGTCTCCAAATCTGAGGAAGGACATTATTGCCATAGAGGGAGTGCAGAGAAGTTTCACCAGACTGATTCCTGGGATGTCAGGACTATCTTATGAAGAAAGACTGGATAGACTCGGTTTATACTCTCTAGAATTTAGGAGATTTAATGGGTATCTTATAGAAACTTATAAAATTCTTAAGGGGTTGGCAGGCTAGATGCAGGAAGATTGTTCCCGATGTTGGGGAAGTCCAGGACAAGGGGTCACAGCTTAAGGATAAGGGGGAAATCCTTTAAGACCGAGATGAGAAATACTTTTTTCACACAGAGAGTAATGAGTCTCTGCCACAGAGGGTAGTTGAGGCCAATTCATTGGCTATATTTAAGAGGGAGTTAGATGTGGCCCTTGTGGCTAAGGGGATCAGAGGGTATGGAGAGAAGGCAGGTACTGGATACTGAGTTGGATGATCAGCCATGATAATATTGAATGGCGGTGCAGGCTCGAAGGGCCGAATGGCCTACTCCTGCACCTAATTTCTATGTTTCTAGGTTTCTATGTTAAGTACTCTGGGATGTAGCCTATCTGGCCCTGGGGATTTATTGGCCTTTAATCCATTCAATTTACCTAACACCACTTCCCGGCTAATTTCACTCAGTTCCTCCATCTCATTTGAAGACAGAACCAAAGTAGTTATTCAATTGGTCTGCCATGTCCTTGTTCCCCATGATCAATTCACCAGTTTCTGACTGCAAGGGACCTACATTTGTTTTAACTAACCTATAGATGAGGCTCTAACCAGGGTCCCTTCAATACCCCACAACACTGCTCTCCCTCCCCATCCCCCCATTCGAAACAAGGGCAGAGTCCCCACGTTCTCACGTTCCACCCCACTAGCCGTCACATACAATATATAATCTTCCGTCATTTTCACCACCTCCAACGTGACCCCACCACTCGCCACATCTTCCCATCTCCCCCCCTGTCGGCTTTCCGCAAAGACCGCACCCTCTGGAACTCCCTGGTCAATTCTTCCCTTCACACCCGCACCACCCCCTCTCCGGGCACTTTCCCTAGCAATCGCAAGAGATGCTATATGTGTCGCTTTACCTCCCCTCGCAACTCTATTCAAGGACCCAAGCAGTCATTCCAGTTGCGACAGAGGTTCAACTGTACCACCTCCAGCCTCATCTATTCATCCGCTGCTCTAGATGTCAGCTGATCTACATTGGTGAGACCAAGCGTAGGCTTGGCGATCGTTTCGCCGAATGCCTCCGCTCGGTCTGCATTAACCAACCTGATCTCCCTGTGGCTAAGCACTTCAACTCCCCCTCCCATTCCGTATCCGACCTTTCTGTCCTGGGCCTCCTACATTGCCAGAGTGTGCACCACCAGAAATTGGAGGAGCAGCACCTCATATTCCGCTTGGGCAGTCTGCACGCCAGCGGCCTGAACATTGACTTCTCCAATTTCCGGTAGCCCTTGCTGTTTCCTCTCCTTCTCAGCTCACCCTCAGCCCACTTTCTCCTCCTCTTCCTTTCTTCTTCCCGTCCCCCCACCCTGCATCAGTCTGAAGAAGGGTTTTGGCCCGAAACGTTGCCTATTTCCTTCGCTCCATAGATGCTGCCTCACCCGCTTCTCCAGCATTTTTGTCTACCTTCGATTTTCCAGCATCTGCAGTTCGTTCATAAACAAGTCTCATTGTTCACTTTACCGATGGATCTCTTGCTCCCTGCCACAAGGGAAGTCATTACAAGAATCCCCCTAAACGTTCTCCTCCCAGAGGCTGGGGAAATGCAGGAAGAGTGGAGACAACGCGTGCGGGGAGGTTCAGAACATGAAAATAAAAGCAGAGACCAAACCAACCAAGAAAGTTATCGTTACTTTTTAAAATCAATAGTTAATGCCCAGATCTATGTTCAATTACCCAATCTGTGAAGCACCTTTGTGGCGGCATGGTGGCGCAGCAGTAGAGTTGCTTCTTTTCAGCGCCAGAGACCTGGGTTCGATCCTGACTACGGGTGCTGTCTGTATGGAGTTTGCACGTTCTCCCTGTGTAGGTTTTCAAGATTCAAGAGATTCAAGAGAGTTTATTGTCATGTGTCCCAGATAGGACAACGGCATTCTTGCTTTGCTTCAGCACAACAGAATATAGTAGGCATGAATACAGAACAGATCAGTGTGTCCATATACCATTATATAAATATATACACACATAAATAAATAAACAGATAAAGTTCTCCGGGATCTCCAGTTTCCTCCCACACTCCAAAGACCTACAGGTTTGCATGTTAATTGGCTTGGTATAATTGTAAATTGTTCCTAGTATGTTTAGGATGTTGCTAGTGTGCGGGGATTGCTGGTTGGCGCAGACTTGACGGGCCGAAAGGACTGTTTCCACACTGTGTCTCTAAACCAAACTAAACTAGACTTTCAATTGATTTTTACATTGTATAGTATTGCTCCTTGTCAAATATGTTTTTTATTTGTAAATTGTTATCAATCAGAAACATTAAAATTGTTAGGTCTGTTCTAACCGATGAACTTTTAGCAATTTAATCCAAGATTCTGTCGATCTTGCAATCGTATTTTACTGGAAGTTGGAATACGATACATGGGAACCATGTGATAATCAAGCAATGAAATGGAGTAGAAATATTAAGATAGACACAAAATGTGGGACAGGCAGCATCTCTGGAGAGAAAGAATGGGTGATGTTTCGGTCGAGACTCTTCTTCAGACTGATGTCAGGGGAGAGGGAGGTACATAGATAATGAAGTGTAGATAAGGAAATGTAAGGTGTGAAATTGGACAAAGGGAATGGAAATCAAGGAAAATGTAGAATAGATCATTGTTAGCTGGGAGAAGGTAACAACAAAGCAAATAGAAATAAAATGCAGTTGGAGGCAGTAAGACTGGTCGGAGAACTGGGAATGGGGGATGGAGAGAGAGAGAGAAAGCTTGGATTACATGAAGTTAGAAAAGTCAATGTTCATATTTCTGAGTTATTCCAGCATTTTGTGTCTATCTTCATTTTAAATCAGTACCTGCAGTTCCTTCCTACACATGGTGTAAAAGTATCTTGGATCTTTATTGATATAAAACAAAGTTGAACAAGAATAACAACAATACTATAACCTGACATCATTGCTTGAAAATAAGGTTAGTTACTCAAGGCAAATTCAATAAATTCCATTGAGTCTATTAAATGTCTTCACTATGGAAACGATATGGGAAAAAAAAACTCTTCATTTGAGCTCTCCAAGAGTTTTTCCAAGAAACTTTCTTCTAATTGTGTTTGATCTTTATATATTTCTCTCATGAACCAATTCGTTCTTCACAGATTAACATTAATAGCTTTGTTTTATTGGCAAACATTTCTGTCAGTATGCTGCAATCCATTCTTATTAAAGAGATGAGCCTGAAATTCAAGCGGACTTGGAGTTCTTTATGTTCCATGGGGAAAATTGGAGCGCGCACTAACCTAATTGCTTGTGGCATCCTGCTGCTCATTAATTTTGTTTAATAACAGAGTTATCAAATTACTTGAGACTATAAATTCATGACAAAGAAAATGATCACATCCTGATGATTTACCAGTGCCACAAATTGATTTGCATCTTCACATACCTGAAGGAGGGAGGTATCTTCTAAATCATCTCAATGGAAGTATAGGTAGGGCGGTTAACAATAGATTTAATTAAGCAAGAGAACCTCGTTCATGTGAGTCTCAAGCTTTATTACTAGCGCTGGGAGGCTCAACTGAGATTTAACTTGTTTGGAGCTGCTGCCTTCACTAGCCGATATGTCAACATGTTTTCTCCTTCTTCTTAAAATATGTTTGCCTAGCATTATGCATGCAACATTTCTGCACCATCTATGAAAAGTATCATACATTATTTAGATTAATTGCATTCTATTTTCTTTCAGACCGTTCCAGCTCGTCATTTTCTAATTAAATAATATATAGTTCTAGATTGGGCTTCTGAAAGTTCTCAATGCCTCCTATTCCTGGGGTTTAACCGTGTATTGCAGGCTTACCTGACTAATGGCAATGAACTGTGAATAGTATTGGTATTGGTTTAATATGTCAAATGCACTGAGATACAGTGATAAGCTTGCTATCCAGTCAGATAATGTTGTACATGAGCACAATCAAGCCATACACATTTATGCCAAGTATGTCCTCATTCTTTAGGAAATGGGGGTTCCCCGCTTCCATCATAGCGGAGGCCCTCGCTAGGGTCTTCTTGGTACCCCACAACTCCGCTCTTGCTCCCCCTCCCTTCAGGCGCAACTGGAACAGAGCCCCCAGGTCCTCACCTTTCACCTCATTAGCCATAGCATAGAGCACATAATCCTCCAACATTTTCGTCACCTTCAACGGCATCCCACCACTAGCTGCATCTTCCGCTTTCCGCATAGACTGTTCCCTCCGCAACTCCCTGGTTAACTCATCCCTTCCCACCCAATCCAGCCCCTCCCAAGGCACTTTCCCCTGCAGTAGATGCAACACCTGTCCTTATACCTCCTCCCTCGACTCTCTCCAAGGACCCTGACAGTCCTTTCAGGTAAGGCAGAGATTCACTTGCACCTCCTCCTTCATCTACTGTTCCAGGTGTGGACCCCTATATATCAACGAGACCAAACACAGGCTCGACGATTGTTTCGCTGAACACCTCCGCTCAGTCTGCCTTAACCAACCTGCTCTCCCAGTTGCTCAACACTTTAACTCCCCCTCCCATTTTCACACTGCCCTTTCTGTCCTGGGCCTCCTCCACTGTCAGTGTGAGGCCCAATGCCAATAGGAGGAAGAGCATCTCATATTTTGCTTGGGCAGCTTACTTGAAGTGGTTCTCAAACTTCAAGTAACCCTTGCTTTCCCTCTCTCTCTCTCCATCCCTCCCTTAGCTTAGGTATCCAACCAGTCAGTCTGCCCCCCGATTAAAGTTTATATTTATATGCCTTGTTGTCACCTTCCCTTAGCTAAAACTGATCTATTCTTCATTTTCGTTGATCAGTGTCCCCTTTGATCTTTTGTTTTTCATACCTTAACCTCCCATGTCTTTGACAGTCTGAAGAAGGGTCTCGACCTGCAACATTATCCATTCCTTCTATCCAGTGATGCTGCCAGTCCCGCTGAGTTACTCCAGCATTTTGTGTCTATCACAAGTGCAACAGGTGGTGCAAAGAGAAAACTACCAGAGTGCAGTACATGGTATTACACCATTACACCTTTTTCTCTGCACAGTTGTAGAGAAAACGTTCATGGTCTGCAATGAGGTAGATTAGAGGATTAGGATGCAGATTGCTGCCTTACAGCACTAGAGATCAAGGTCCGATCCTGATCCAGGTTGCTGTCTGTATGGAGTTTGCACGTTCTTCCTGTGACCATGTGGGTTTGCTCTGGGTGCTGCAGTTTCCTCACACATCCCAAAGACATGCGGGTTTGTAGGTTAAATGGCCTCTGTAAATTTGCCCCTAGTGTGTATGGAGTGGATGAGAAAGTGGGATCACATCGAACTCATGTGAATGGGTCTTCTTATCGAGTCTACATACAAGATTAGAAGTTGATCAGCCAGAGCTGAACACACTTCTCGGCATCTGCTTACAATGGTGTCTGTCTTGCGCTTCTTGTGCGTGGTGGTGGAAAGATTGGTGAAAACGGCTGCCATGTGAACGCTCTTTCCTTGACCCCATGTGAATTGATGGTTGGTCCGGACTCTGTGGGCTGAAGGGTCTGTTTCTCTGCTGTATCTCCAGGACTACCTTGCTTAAGGGAGGACTGTCCAATAGTATGATCACAGCTGGAAAGAAGGTGGTGAATCAACGCTTTCAAGCTTTTGTACCTTCTGCCTGACGGGAGAGGGGAGAAGAGGGAATGACCTGGGTGAGAAAGGTCCTTCATATATTGGCTGCTTACTTGAAGCAGCATGAAATGTAGATGGAGTCAATAGTGTGGAGGCTGGTCTGTCAGATGAGCTGGGCTTCATCCACAACTCTCTGTGATTTCTTTCAGTCGTGAAAAGAGCACAAACTAAGTGGTGATGCAGAAGATAGGCACAACATTTTGGAGAAACTCAGTGGGTCAGGCAGCATCTCCGGAGAAAAGGAATAGGTGATGTTTTGGGTTGGAACCCTTCTTCGGCCCGAAATGTCAACTATTCCTTTTCCCGGAGATGCTGGCTGACCCGCTGAGTTTCTCCACCATGTTGTGCCTATCATAGGCATAAACAAGCATCTGCGGTTTCTTCTTACACATGAGCCGTGATGCATCCTGAAAGGATGCGACGTAGAAATCAAAAATGACTTGCAGAATCTACATGTCCTTGTTGAAGAAAGCACGTCTGCTATTAGTTGGTAGAGAAATGGTAAAACAAGTCATATCCCATGAATGATACCCACTCGACTCAAGATTAAAGAGACAATGAAAATCATGAATGACATATCCAACATCCGTCAATGAGTCCATCATTTTCAATGCACAAGCCGCAGAACTATAATTTGTATGCTATCCTTCATGGAAGCTATATATATTTTTCTATTACTTCAAATATAACCAGAAGGTCCTCAGCAAATCACAAAAGCTACATTGTGACCCATCAAAGGGGTGGGGTCCATAAAGACATGTCCGTCGATCATTGCAGGCAATTTGGAAATTAAGACCAGTCTTCAGTAAGATTAACGAGGCATAACACTTGATTAAACTAAATATTAATAACATATTTGCGGGAACTGAAACCTAACATAACCAATCAAGCTACCCCCTAATCAGGCTAAGTGGCTGGAGGAATCATCAATAATGCCACAGGGCAGTCATGATTCATCAATATGCTGATAAGAGTATGTGGGTCCAGATTCAATTTATACCACTCAGCCCCCAATCTCATCACAGACTGTCTGCTTGCATCAATGCATGTGTCAAATAGGAGTGGGTGAGAGAAGCTGTCCAAATTAGCATTAAACTCTGAATATGGCATAAGGAAGATAGATACACAAAGCTGGAGTAACTCAGCGGGTCAGGCAGCATCTCTGGAGAGAAGAAATGGATGAAGTTTCGAGTCGAGACCCTTCCTCTGACTCCTTAGGAATAAGGGAAACAAGAGGTATAGATGATGATGTGGAGAGATAACGAACAATGAATGAAAGATGTGCAGAAAAGTAATGATGATAAATGAAACAGGACATTGGAGGGTGAAAACGAGCTGATGTGACTTGAGTGGGGGAGAGATGGAGAGGGAATGTGGACTAACTGAAGTGCGAGAAATCAATATTCATACCACTGGGCTGCAAGTAAGCACCAATATAAACAGAAAGCCCTTCAACGATACAAGCCATGTCTAATGTACAACATGGTGGAACTATATGATACGATAGGATACTATACAATACAATACGATTGGACTTTATTTATACCAGGAGGAAAATTGGTCTGCCAACAATCATAAAACACAAAATACATGAAACATGAAATTAAAGTGACGAGTGGAAAGGACTGGGGATGTGCAAGGATTTGGAGGGGCGGGAGGAGGGTCGTCAGTCTACCCCACGACAGAAGGGGGAGGAGTTGTACAATTTGATAGCCACAGGGAAGATGGATCTCCTGTGGCATTCTGTACTGCATCTTGCTGGAACCCGTTTGTTGCTGATGGCGCTCCTCAAGTTGACCATGGTGTCATGGAGGAGGTGAGCTGTATTATGCAAGATGCTCTGCAGTTTGAGGAGCATCCTCTCTTCTAAGACATCCTCCCATGAATCCAACTCCGCCCCCAGGATGGTGCCAGCCTTCCTGATGAGCTTGTTAATCCTGTTGGTGAATAGATATCACAGAAAATACTTTCCAAGGAAACTAAAAGTTGAATCCTCACTCTAAGTTTAGTTTTAGTTTCCGAGATTTGGCGCGGAAACAGGCCCTTCGGGCCACTGAGTCCGCACCGACCAGTGATACCCACACATTAGTAACTATCCTGAACACACTAGGGACAATTTACAATTTTACCAAGCCAATTAGCCTACAATCCTGTAAGTCTTTGGAGTTCATAACGAAACCGGAGCATCCGGAGAAAACCCATGCAGGTCAAGGGGAGAACGTACAAACTCCATACATACTACACCCGTAGTCAGCATCGAACCATGTAAGACAGCACCACCATGCTGCCTTTATCTTACTGAATTAATCAAATAATTTCCCTGCATCATGTGGTTAGGATGGGCTTGTTCAAGTTTATTTTGGATTCAGGTCCAATTGCAGACTGACCTGATACAAATGCGTCACAGAGCAGAGAAGGTTGGAATCTTTGTTTTTCTCTCTCTGCAGATGTTGCGTGGGATAACTGAGTGTATGCAGCAGTTTCTGTTCTCAAGGCTGGAAACACTCAGGACGCCAGGCAGGATGTGCAAATAGAGAAACAAAGTTAGCATGCCAAGTTAATGATTCTGCAGCAACTTTTTCCACAGGTGATAGAAACATACAAACATAGAAATTAGGTGCAGGAGCAGGCCATTCGGCCCTTCGAGCCTGCACCGCCATTCAATATGATCATGGCTGATCATCCAACTCAGTATCCTGTACCTGCCTTCTCTCCATACCCCCTGATCCCTTCAGCCACAAGGGCCACATCCAACTCCCTCTTAAATATGGCCAACGAACTGGCCTCAACTACCTTCTGTGGCAGAGAATTCCACAGATTCACCACTCTCTGTGTGAAAAACGATTTTCTCATCTCGGTCCTAAAAGACTTCCCCCTTATCCTTAAACTGTGACCCCTTGTTCTGGACTTCCCCAACATCGGGAACAATCTTCCTGCATCTAGCCTGTCCAACCCCATAAGAATTTTGTAAGTCTCTATGAGATCACCTCTCAATCTTCTAAATTCCAGCGAGTACAAGCCAAGTCTATCCAGTCTTTCTTCATATGGAAGTCGTGCCATCCCAGGAATCAGTCTGATGAACCTTCTCTGTACTCCCTCTATGGCAAGAATGTCTTTCCTCAGATTAGGAGACCAAAACTGTATGCAATACTCCAGGTGTGGCCTCACCAAGACCCTGTACAACTGCAGTAGAACCTTCCTGCTCTTGTAATCAAATCCTTTTGCTATGAATGCCAACATACCATTTGCTTTCTTCACAGCCTGCTGCACCTGCATGCCTACTTTCAATGACTGGTGTACCATGACACCCAGGTCTCGCTGCATCTCCCCTTTTCCTAATCGGTCACATTCAAATAATAGTCTACCTTCCTGTTTTTGCCACCAAAGTGGATAACCTCACATTTATCCACATTATACTGCATCTGCCATGCATTTGCCCACTCACCCAGTCTATCCAAGTCATCCTGCAGCTTCCTAGCATCCTCCTCACAGCTAACACTGCCCCCCAGCTTCGTGTCATCCGCAAACTTTGAGATGTTGCATTTAATTCCCTCGTCCAAATCATTAATGTATATTGTAAATAGCTGGGGTCCCAGCACTGAGCCTTGCAGCACCCCACTAGTCACTGTCTGCCATCCTGAAAAGGACCCGTTCACTCCTACTCTTTGCTTCCTGTCTGCCAGCCAGTTCTCTATCCACATCAATACTGAACCACCAATACCGTGTGCTTTAAGTTTGTATACCAATCTCTTGTGTGAGACCTTGTCGAAAGCCTTCTGAAAGTCCAGATACAACACATCCACTGCTTCTCCCTTATCCACTCTACTAGTTACATCCTCAAAAAATTCAATAAGATTCGTCAGACATGATTTACCCTTCGTAAATCCATGCTGACTTTGTCCAATGATTTCACCACTTTCCAAATGTGCTGCTATCTCATTTTAATAATTGACTCTAGCAGTTTCCCCACTACCGATGTTAGACTAACTGGTCTGTAATTCCCCAGACCATGGCAGACCTGCTGTCTGCTTGTGTTTTTTTTTCAGATTTTAGAACATGTAAATAAGTCATTGCGGAGCAATGTGCTTTTAACCCATAAAATGCCCCCAATAATTCTAGGTAATTAATCCCATAGGAGTCATAGGTGCCCATATTGCTGGGTTCACCGTAGGCACATTTAACGACGCACAGTTGACAGGTGTTTTGTATTTATTACTGGCCTCTTGGATGACTGATAGCTGTAGCTGGTGAGAAACTAAATAATTAATGTTATTTGTAAGGTACACCTCCATTGCCTCACTAGTTCCCTCCGGAATAGCAAAGATCATCGCTATGTCCGGGACACCCGGAGCGTGGCTCTTGTGCTCTGGTGTTTGCACATAAGCAGGGACACCAGACTCAGGGTCAGCTGCATCCTGCCCCGCATCTCCCAATTGATAATCCAGGGAGGCATCCCCCAGTCCTTTACCAGGCGCTGGAAGGAACTCCCCTTGGCGGCATTGCATATAGTCCCCTTCATAATGGCCCTGGTGCTCAGCAGCCTGGGGAAGTACTGGGGCCTTAGCCCCTTGTTGTATCAGAATCTGGAGCATATTCTCCATGTGCTGCATTCTGCCCCACAGTTATTTAGTACCTGGGGGAGAGTCATCAGCTTGATCAGACTCGTCTGATAATACTGGCCTGTTTGATTTTCGTTTAGCCTTCCTGTGGCTCTCAGCAGGCTCAGCCTGCTCAGTTGGAGGAACTATCCTAGAGGATTCGCTATTGACTTCAGCTGCCGGTGAAACGGCACCCGGTATCAGAATCGGAGTTGTTGCGCTTATCTCCCGACCCGATCGAAAGTGCGAGTCGCCACTGGACCCACGCTTTGAGCGAACCCTCCGTCCGGACCTATCCATCTCTAAAACTCCGACTGACTACTCGAGCCAGCTTTACAGAGGTAAATATTCTGCAGGGAAAGTTGTTTAAAACACTTACCTGCAAGTTCTACTTACCGCTGGTTGAGCTGTGCCCTCCAGCCCGTTCAGTGCGACATGCGCGGACATAATGACGCGCATGCGCCTGGCGGGGCTTCTTCACATAGTCACTTACGTGACTCCGAAGTAAAATTGGTGTTAGAAGGTAATACTGAGGCTGATTTTAAAAAAAGTGAAGCTCTATAGCGTTCTAATATCCCTTTAATTTTGGCCAATGTCTTAAGCATGCTTGATAACATTTTTAATGTTGTCTTCCAAATCATTCTGAATGGTCTACTCCTGCACCTATTGTCTATTGTCTATTGTCGTTTTTGCGGAGACATAACTCACAGGGGAGATTTTACCATTAATGTCCCTCCCGCTGAGCTTTGTGTGGCGAACGTATTGAGGAATAATTCAGAAATGTGTCTAATTCAAGTGTAGGAAGGAGCTGCAGGTGCTGGTTTACCCCGAAGATAGAAACAAAATGACTTCAAACTTCTTCAGTCTCAAGAAGGATGTTGACCCCAAACGTCACCCATTCTTCTGTCCAAACACACTGCTTGTTCCACTGAGTTACTCCAACATTTTGTGTCCAATTTAACGATCCACTATTTACAATTATTGATTTTCCATTGATTTCAGGTAGTTACTTGTATAGAGAAAAATAACAGAAAAAAAATAATCCTCACATTACAGACTTCTCGTTGACAGAGAAAAAAATTCTGCTGCCTCAAGTGTTCTTGTTTTTAATTTCTTTAATGTCTAGTTCAATTGTTTTAAGAAACTGGCAGACATTACGTTTTCCACAGTAACTCAAACAATCTGTCATGAAGCATTCCAATTAGCATTAGATTTTACAAGCCACTGAATTTTTTAACATAAATAAATGATGAATTTAAGTAGCAGTACCATTTGATATATATGTGTATCAATTATTATGTTATATTTCAGTGGACAGCATAAGTTATGCCCTTTATATGTGCTGAAATCTGTCTATTATGTTAAATTGCGAAGTCTTTGCCATGGAACAAGTCCATTCTTTATGCCATAGAAAAGCCACGCTTTGTTTGAATGAAAAGGATCATCTGCAATTTAAATCAATGAATCAATTAGTTTTAACATCAAGGAAGCTGTCTGAAGTCAAGGGACAATACATCCTGTCACGCTGATGGACATATGCTTGCACTTATTTTGACAGTCCCATTGCTCACTGTAGTTATCATGTGTGATTTGTCTTTGATTTTTCTGGGACTACATTTTCACTTCTTCACTTTACCAAACTAACCAGTGTTCCCCACTGCATCTTCTAACCTTTTTAGAAATGCTTGATTTCGATGAACACGATCGCATGCACTTACTCCATTTCTGCAGGAACACTCACGTCCTGTGGGCAGAATTGTCTCCGAGCATCAAACAGCACCATCGAAGCCATTCAACATGGCATGCCTTTGCCAACTCTTTAACAGAATGTACCTGTATTCCAGATTAAAATGGGTTAATTTAGTTTGGAGTTACCATGTGGAAACAGGCCCTTCAGTCCACCGAGTCCGCGCCAACCAGCGAACCCCTGCATATAAACTATCCTGCTCACACAAGGGACAATTTACATTTATACCAAACATCTTAATCTACAAGGTTGTACATCTTGGAGTGTGGGAGGAAACCAAAGTTCTCCGACAAAACCTATATGGTCATAGGGAGAACGTACAAACTCTTTACAGACAGCAACTGAAGACGGTATTGAACCCGGGTCACTGGCGCTGCAAGCGCCGTAAGGCAGCAGCTCTACAGCTGAGCCACCATGCCGCCTCTAGTGCATAGATGTTTTTCATTAAATTCACCATTTCTGTTTTGAAAGTTATTAAAGAATCTGTCACTGAGTACCAACATTTCTATATTGCACTTCCAAAAGCAAGTCTTGTCACACCATGGTTAAGTGAGAATTCAGTGGTGAGTGTTGAGATCACTCCAACCTTCCTTGAAAGAGTCTTCTTGTTCCACCATCCAACACACGCACACATGTGCATACATACTCGCATGCACATGCACAGGTGCACACACATGCACATGCACACATACACGCACATGCACAAACACATGTGTAGGCACACACATGCACACACACTCACACACATGCATGCACATGCACATGCACATGCACATGCACATGCACGCACGCACGAAAACACACACACTTACATGCACTCACGGAGATACAAAAAAATATATATATGCACACATACACACACACACAGACTTACACACACACACGCTCATGCACACAGATGCACACACGCTCACGCACACAGATGCACACACACACACACACACACACACATGCACACGCTCACACACACACATACACACACACACACACACACACGCTCATGCACACAGATGCACACACACACACACACACACACACACACACACACACATGCTCAAACTGGGTCCCAATAGGCTGGGATAGACACAAAGTGCTGGAGTAACTCAACGAGTCAAGCAGCATCTCAAAGTGATAAAGGATGGATGACATTTCTGTTCAGAACCCTTCTTCAGACCAGATAGAGTGATACAGCGTGGATAAAGGCCCTTCAGCTCAACTTGCACACACTGACCAGCACGTCCCATCTATATTAGTCCCACCTGCCTGTATTTGGCCATATCTCTCCAAATTGTCCTATCCATGTACCTGTCTAATTGTTTCTAAAAAGTTGCAATAGTCTCGGCCTCAAATACTTCCACTGGCAGCTTGTTCCATACACCCACCACCCTTTGTGTGAAACAGTTACCCTTCAGATTCCTATTCAATATTTCCCCTTTTACCTTAAACCTCTGCCCTCTGGATCTCAATTCACCTACTCTGGGCAAGAGACTGTGCTTATATCCAATATATTCCTCTCATGATTTTGAACACCTCTATAAGATCACCCTTCATTCGCCTGCACTCCTAGGAAAAGAATCCCAGCCTGTTCAACCTCTCCCTATAGCTCAGACCCTTGAGTCCTGGCAACATCCTCGTAAATCTCTGTCTTCTTTCCAACTTGACACCATCTTTCCTGGAACACGGTGCCCACAAATGAACACAATACTCTAAATGTGGCCTCACTAATATCGTATATAACTGCAACATGACCTCCCACCCTCTATACTCAGTATTTTGACTGTTGATGACCAATGTGCCAAAAGCCTTTTTGACCACCCTATCTACCTGTGACGCCACCTTCGAGGAACTATGTACCTGTACTCCTCGACCCCTCTGCTCTACAACACGGGCTGGAGCTCTACCATTCACTGTGTAGGTCCTAGCCACATTAGACTTTCTATCCATTCTCCGTGGATCCCAGGCTATCTAACCTTCCAGAGCAGTCTACCATGTGGAACCTTGTTGAATGTTTTTTTTCCTGAAATCCATATATACAAAATCTACAGCTCTGCCCTCGTCAACATTTTTCATCACCTCATCAAAACACTCATTCATATTCATGAGTCATGACATCCATGTACAAAACCATGCTGACCATCCCTAATCAGCCCTTGCCTATCTAAATGTATGTATATCCTATCTCTCAGAATACTCTCCAGTAACTTTCCAACTACAGATGTTAAGCTCACTGGCCCATAGTTCCCAGCATGTTCCCTGCAGCCCTTCGTGAATAGAGGCACATCATTTGCCACTTCCAGTCTTCCCATAAACTTCTATATTTAATGACGACTCGTATGTTTCAGCCAGGGCTTCTGCAATTTCCTCTCTAGTTTCCCACAGTGCACACAGATATAACTGATCCATCACAAGAGATTTATCTACTATTATGTGCCTATGCCACTGCGGCTACCTAATTGGCAAGTTTTGAAGAGTTTGCCCTCGACTCATACTCGCAGCATGGTCAACACAAAGTCCTAGGAAGTCTTTGTAACTCTCCATTTTCCTGTTGAAAAATGCCCGCAAGTAAAAAAAGGTCGCCATGGAAAAAAACAATATTTTTTTACTCGTAGGTTCAGTCGACGTAACATAGAAACATAGAAATTAGGTGCAGGAGTAGGCCATTCGGCCCTTCGAGCCTGCACCGCCATTCAATATGATCATGCTGATCATCCAACTCAGTATCCCGTACCTGCCTTCTCTCCATACCCTGTACTCCCCCTAGCTACAAGGGCCACATCTAACTCCCTCTTAAGTATAGCCAATGAACTGGCCTCCACTACCCTCTGTGGCAGAGAGTTCCAGAAACCCACCACTCTGTGTGTGAAAAAAGTCCTTCTCATCTCGATCCTAAAGGATTTCCCCCTTATCCTTAAGCTGTGACCCCTTGTCCTGGACCTCCCCAACATCGGGAACAATCTTCCTGCATCTAGCCTGTCCAACCCCTTAAGAATTTTGTAAGTTTCTATAAGATCCCCTCTCAATCTCCTATATTCTAGAGAGTATAAACCGAGTCTACCCAGTCTTTCTTCATAAGACAGTCCTGACATCCCAGGAATCAGTCTGGTGAATCTTCACTGCAATCCCTCTATGGCAATAACGTCCTTCCTCGGATTTGGAGACCAGAACTGTACGCAATACTCCAGGTCTGGTCTCACCAAGACCCTAAACAACTGAAGTAGAACCTCCCTGCTCCTATACTCAAATCCTTTTGCTATGAAAGCTAACATACCATTCGCTTTCTTCACTGCCTGCTGCACCTGCATGCCTACTTTCAATGACTGGTATACCATGACACCCAGGTCGCGCTGCATCTCCCCTTTTCCTAATCGGCCACCATTTAGATAATAGTCTGCTTTCCTGTTTTTGCCACCAAAGTGGATAACCTCACATTTATCCACATTATACTGCATCTGCCAAACACTTGCCTACTCACCCAGCCTATCCAAGTCACCTTGCAGTCTCCTAGCATCTTCCTCACAGCTAACATTGCCCCCCAGCTTAGTGTCATCCGCAAACTTGGAAATATTGCCTTCAATTCCCTCATCCAGATCATTAATGTATATTGTAAATAACTGGGGTCCCAGCACGGACCCTTGTGGTACCCCACTAGTCACTGCCTGCCATTGTGAAAAGGACCCATTTACTCCTACTCTTTGCTTCCTGTTTGCCAGCCAGTTTTCTATCCACATCAATACTGAACCCCCAATGCCATATGCTTTATAGGTAGGTCCTAGTAGGTCGTAATGCTATCGTAGATAATCGAAGACAAACGTAGGTAATCGAGGGTAGTTGAAGGTAAAGCTCATTGAGAAGAAAAAGGTAAGTAAACCGACCGGTAATGTTAAATGCCTGCTAAACTTTATGAAAAGTTATCTGGCTTCTTAAAAGTGTCTCCACTCCTTCTCCCCCCATTCTCCACCTTCTCTCCCCTTCTCTCCCCCCTCTCTCCACGTTTTCGCCCCCCCCTCCCACGCTCTCTAAAGGACTTACCACAGTGCCAGACGTCTTTTACCTTCCTGTTCACCACGGGTGTGAATTTCAGACAGCGCTCCACAGCTTTCCCTGGCCCCTGCCTTTGCGATGTGTTTGTGTGTGTGTGTGTCTATGTGTGCAGATGGTTGATCCGGATCGCAGTTTCATCGCTGAGGGGCGATCCAGCTCGAGGTGTTTCAGTCTAGTGCCCTCGAGCTTGAAGGTCGAACACAGTCGCTGAAAAGTCACGTTAGTGCGACAGGCCCTTTATACCCTTCAGGACGTTCAGCACCTCTTTGACCGTAACACTGACTGCTCTCAAGACATTGCCCCAAGTTCCTTAGTGCTCCTGTCTTACCCCTTTATGGAGAACGTACAAACTCCATACAGACAAGCAACCAAAGCCAGGATCAAATCCATATCCCGAGGTCTGGCACTGTAAGGCAGTGACTCTACCGCTGTGCCACCACGCCGCCCCTAATCTTGTGATGAACTTTTAGTTTAGTTTAGTTTAGTTTATTGTCATGTGTACCAAGGTACAGTGAAAAACTCTTGTTGTGTGCTAAGCAGTCAGCAGAAAGACAATGTCAAATCAAATTAATGTTCAGCAAAGGGTTAAAGAGTTGGAATATGCAAGAATATACTTTTTTGACACTGTCTTCCCAGTAGATACTGGGAGGCTCCACTTTGATTAAGTGGATGAAATCACAGTGAGTGATGCCATTATAGAGAAATGCAATGTTCCATTGAAATGACAGCTTTCTTTATAGCTGCCACATATCAAATCATCTCCACTATCATTTTCTGGAGACCACTTTACCAGAGGATTAAAGACACTTAAAATGCCTTTGAGATTGTATGGTTTGCAGTCTTCACAGTTATCGTTCCTGCACCAGAGGTGGTTGAATCTTTGCCCTCATGGACTGTTTCAGGCCATAACAATATCTGAGTGCGTGATAGCAGTGACATTGATATGCCTGGGTACAGGATTGGCACACAATTTCCTTTATAGCTAGTCATACTGCAAAATAGGAACATAGGAAAATAGGTGCAGGAGTAGCCACCAATTCCCAATCACTCTTGCTCCTTGCCGAATGGATGGTTCCCTGATGCCAGTGAGGCTTTTGCATACTCCCATCAAGTCTGTCACTTTGTTTGGTGGCAAGGTGATAGACATATGAACAGAGTCAATAGTGAACCCCAAATAATCCATGGTAGTGGAGGGTTCCAATTTTGATTTATCTGGATGTACGTTAACCCCTCTGTTGTGGCTGATATCACCAATGTAGCCAGCTCCAATTTTCACCTACAATGAGAAATATCATCAAGGTAAGCCATGACGATATGGTTATGTTTCTTTAAGTATGCTAAAGCTGGTTTTAATAAATTTGTAATAGCCTGGGTGCTGATGACAACCCATTGGATAAGGCATACTGCCATTGCTGTCCCATCCAGATAAATTTCAGGTATTTACGATGATCCTGTGTGTGACAAAACGTGTCTAATTTGAAATGGGCATACTGAACGGAAGTATTTAGTTCGGTCAAATCTGTAATGATACGGCAACTACCATCTTTTTAGTTTTTTATAAATATATTTGATACGAACTCTTGAAATTCTCTGATTGTTTTCTCAATCCCTTTTTGTGTTTAGTCTTAACAGTTCAGCATGGCCTGCTGTTCTCTCTTTTTGTGAAGTATGAACTTCCTGCTAGGCGTATGCTGAACTGGGACGGTAGTTCGTATACAAATTCAATTTTGTAATTCTGAATACTTCCGAGTATGTAAAAGTTCAGAGGTAAAAGTGCAGCACACATGATGAAACAAGTGCAACCGTCCCCCAACTTTAATGAATCTGACATGCAATGTTTTTTAAGACAACCAGACCCACCTACCTCCATGGTTACCGGTGTTGTGTGGGTTGTCTCCGCAGTTGTTTCTTCTGGTATTGTGTTGCTGCGTTGTGGGGTTGGCGCGTTTTCACTCACGTGACTCCAAAGTAAAATTCCATGATTATAATTGATCCATTTGCAGTGTATAGATACATGAAAAGGGAATAACGTTTAGTGCAACGTAAAGCCAGCAAAGTCCAATCAAGGATAGTCGGAGGGTCATCAAAGTGGTAGATAGTAGTTCAGCACTGCTCTCTGGTTGTGGTAGGATATCATTTGACCAGCAGTTTTGGAGCCTAGTTTACAAAACAGAAAGAATCTTCTGGTAGACACAAAAGCTGGAGAAACTCAGCGGGTGAGGCAGCATCTATTGAGAATCTTCTCTTGGCTGGGCGAGTTTGACGTGAAACTGAACTCACTCACAATTGCCACTAATTAAATACACTTGTTCCGTCCACATTGACTTTGGAGTTCAGGGTCTACTTTGTTTAGTTTATTGTCACATGTATCGAGCTGCAGTGAAAAGCTTTCTTGTTTTGCTTTGTTGCGTGCCATCCTGTCAGCAGAAAGACTACACATCATTACAAAAAGCCTTCAACACTGTACAGATACAGGATAAAGGGAATAACTTGTAAGGTCATGAAGGTAAGCATGCAGGTGCAGCAGACAGTGAAGAAAGCAAATGGCATGTTAGCCTTCATAGCAAGAAGATTTGAGTTTCGGAGCCAGGAGGTCCTCCTACACTTGTACAGGGCCCTGGTGAGACCACACTTGGAGTGTTGTGTGCAGTTTTGATCTCCTAATTTGAGGAAGGACATTCTTGCTATTAAGGGAGTGCAGCGTAGGTTCACCAGGTTAATTCCGGGGATGGTGGGACTGACATATGATGAAAGAATGGGTTAACTGGGCTTGTCTTCACAGGAATTGAGAAGGAATAGAGGGGATCTTATAGAAACATATAAAATTCTTTAGGGATTATACAGGCTAGATGCAGAAAAATGTTCCCGATGTTGGGGTAGTCCAGAACCAGGTTTCACAGTTTAAAGAATAAGGGTCAGCCAGTTAGGACTGAGATGGGGAAAAATCTTTACCCCAGAGAGTTGTGAATTCTCTGTCATAGAAGGCAGTGGAGGCCAATTCACTTGATGTATTCAAGAGAGAGTTAGATAAAAGCTCTTTGGGCTTACGGAATGAAGGTATGTGGGGGAGAAAGCAGGAACGGGGTGCTGATTTTGGATAATTAGCCAGGGTAATATTGAATGTCAGTGCTGGTTCAAAGACACGTTTGTCACACACAGGGTCATCGTAAATACCTGAAATTTATCTGGATGGGACAGCAATGGCAGTATGCCTTATCCAATGGGTTGTCATCAGCACCCAGGCTATTACAAATTTATTAAAACCAGCTTTAGCATACTTAAAGAAACATAACCATATCGTCATGGCTTACCTTGATGATATTTCTCATTGTAGGTGAAAATTGGAGCTGGCTACATTGGTGATATCAGCCACAACAGAGGGGTTAACGTACATCCAGATAAATCAAAATTGGAACCCTCCACTACCATGGATTATTTGGGGTTCACTATTGACTCTGTTCATACGTCTATCACCTTGCCACCAAACAAAGTGACAGACTTGATGGGAGTATGCAAAAGCCTCACTGGCATCAGGGAACCATCCATTCGGCAAGGAGCAAGAGTGATTGGGAATTGGTGGCTGCGTTCCCAGCAGCACAATTGGACCACTCCATTATTAAAACCTGGAAGAGGGAAATTTTAGCTCTCAAAAATCATACAGGCCATTTCAATAGGCCTATGCAACTACCAGGGAAAGTAAATTAGAATTAAACTGGTGGATAGAAATGTTCCATATTATCCTAACCCCATCACCCCATTCTATATCCCTAGGGTACATTACAGACTGATGCCAGTGCTAAAGGTTGGGGAGCAACTAATACCACCGCAAGTTGTGGTGGCAGATGAGTGCACAAAAATTATTCTGTTTAAAGCACTAGGAATTAATTATCTAGAAATGCTAGGAGCGTTTCATGGACTCAGGGCCTACTGCTCAGATGAGCACCAGTTGCATGTACGGTACAGATTGATACCACACTGGGGGCCTATATATAATCATATGGGTGAAATAAAG
Organism: Okamejei kenojei; assembly: GCA_035221665.1. NCBI lineage: Eukaryota > Metazoa > Chordata > Chondrichthyes > Rajiformes > Rajidae > Okamejei > Okamejei kenojei. The sequence goes on from CM069133.1 coordinate 40,612,214, forward strand.
TCGATATCATGTGATGAATTGCCTAATAATAACTGGCACTGGTGTCTGGGAGAGAGATTTGGATCTCAACCACTTACCTTCCAGGTAAGCTAAATACAGTGGCAGACACCAGGTCACGTAAATTCAACGACAACATGAAATGGATGTTGGATCGGAAAGTGTTTACAGATATTATAGACCGGTATGGGACACCAGATATCGACCTTTTTTCCATCCAGACTAATTCACCAACTACCAACATATGTTGCTTGGAAACCAGACCCAGGGGCAGCAGCGATGGACGATTTCTCGCTGCATTGGGGGGGGGATTTGTTTTGCTATGCATTTTCCCCTCCTGCCTCATCAGGCGAGTCTTACAATAATTAAACAAGACGCCGCAACGGGTACCATGATTCCCAACAGAACAAAGATGGTCTCAGAACCCTGCATCTGGATCAACAACGGCCAAGGAGGTTGGCACACCCCGTGCGGGAAAGTATCCGTGCCATGACTGTATGAACTTGTTGATTTGCAGTTTCTGAACAGGCCATTTCTGGGATACGGACTCTCCGACAGGACGATCAATGCCATCTCAGCGTCGTACAGGGAGTCCACGAGAAGACAGTACCTGACATATGTCAGGAAATGGGAAGTGTTTCAGCACCAGGACGAACACTACATATGACTCAGCCACCAACACTGAAGTGCTGGAGTTCTGGCCACCCTTCATTTCGATGAAGGATTGAATTACAGTGCCATTATTGTGCAAGGAGTGCCCTAGCTAATATCTGGGCAGAGGGAGTGATCACCTGGCTATAGGATCACACCCACTAGTACCTAAACGAATGAGGGGTATTTGTACTCTATTCCCCCCAGGTCCAGATACACCTATATATGGGACATAGGTAGTACACCATGTTACGAGGATGGACACCAATATCGGGGCTCACTCTGGACAAACTAATATCCTAGATGGGAATGATTATGGCACTTGGATCAGCACAACGGGTCCAGTCCTTACACAAGCTAGAACAGGACGTCATGTCTGTCACAAATGGCAGATAACCTGCTACATACAGGGGTACTTAAACTAGACTGACCCGGTTCCTTTGGCCAATATTAGAGTTCTGGCCTATCCTGCAGATAGTCGGCCCTGCATAGTGACACATACTTTCCAATATATAGTCACCAAGACACTTATGGGCACGGAGAGAGCTTTCTCATTAGCCATAAATGCCCTCACCTAAGGTCACAGTGCAAACCATATCCAGATGGTTCGGGTGGTATTACGTGCAGTGGTGGATACTGATGTTTTCAAATCTCACTCCAACAGGGCTGCATCTACATCGGACGCTAGGATGATGGGAGTTCCTATGGACCACATCCTTGCCACAGCGGGGTGGAGCAATGAACGCGTTCAATGCTTCATAATAAACCTGTGGCCGATCCTGAGACGTTTGCAGGGAAAAATTAAGTTCTGTAAAATAAATTACCCAATGTGGAGCATATTATTTTAGGTATGAATAATACCTTTATTGTTTTTCAGCACAGTGTCGTGTGTGAAATACGTTCATCCTCCGTCCCAGAATGGCAGTGTGTGAGCATGGTCTCGTTCCAGGGCATGAAATCACAGAGCTTTGAAATCTTCACGTAGTCACTCACGTGACTCCGAAGTAAAATAGTAAGATTAAATGAGAACTTACCAGTTTGAAGTTTGATCTTTATTTTATGAGGAGTTACGATGAGGGATTACGTGAAGACCCCGCCAGGACGCATGCGCGACATTCTTCAAAGCAGTGGTGTGAAATCACAGATACCAGAGTAGACTAATATAGTAAGATAAGAGAGAACTTCCATATCAGTTGAACTTTATAATAGAGGGTTTTGGGAGCGGAGGGCACGCAATCCCTCATCGTAACTCCTCATAAAATAAAGATCAAACTTCAAACTGGTAAGTTCTCATTTAATCTTACTATTCTTTGCCATAGAAAGCTGTAGAGGCCACGTCAGCAATTTGTTTTAGGCAGAGTTAGATAGATTTTTGATTAGTACAGGTGTCAGAGGTTACTTAGAGAAGGTAGGAGAATGGGGTAAGGCGGGCGAGATAGATGAGCCATGATTGAATGGAACTTGATGGGCCAAATGGCCTATTTCTACTCCTTTCACTTATGACTTTATGACATGTATTGTCTTTCTGCTGACTGGTTAGCACACAACAAAAAGCTTTACACTGTATCTCGGTACACGTAACAATAAAACTGAACTGAACTGATTGACATTTATTTCTTAATCGACAGAATCAATTAACTCTTTGCTATTTGAGCAGGTTCATACCCTTGTTGGCCAAAAAAACAGAACAAGACTTTGAAAGCAATTCATTAGATGTGAATCACTAGGGGCCATCTACAGAAACAACTTGGTTGATTCATCTATCTGTGCCAGCGTGGCAATTCTGCTGCTTCTGTTCAAAGGGGCTGTAATTTGGCCTGTCATTCAGCGATGACGTACAAAAAATATATGGCCCCTGCATTGTCTCAGACTGTGGCACCTTACACCATTTTAACTACTCTTGCAATTTAGCTTAGTTTAGTATACACACACATATATATGCACACACACAGTATATAGTATATATATATATATACACTAGACTAAGCTTCACACGGGCAGGCTGGTCCTCCAACGCAATATTCCACCACTCCACCAATTCCAATATTGCTGGCCAGTGGGGGAGGAGCGGAGGGGGGGGGGCTTTCTGGAGTGCTAGCATGGATGTTGTGGGCTGAAGGAACAGGTTTCCAGAGGGCTAGTATGGACATTGTGGGCCGAATGGATTATTGGGCTGGCAGCTCAGTCACTGAGGCTAGGCAGATCAGTCACTCAGGCCTAGCAGCGCAGTCACACAGGCCAGGCAGCTCAGTCACTCAGGCCAGGCAGCTCAGTCACTCAGGACTGGCAGCTCAGTCACTCAGGCTTGGCAGCTCAGTCACTGAGGCCTTGCAGCTCAGTCACTCAGGCCTGGCAGCTCAGTCGCTCAGGACTGGCAGCTCAGTCACTCAGGCCTGGTAGCTCAGTCACTCAGGCCTGGCAGCTCAGTCACTCAGGCTTGCCGCTCAGTAACTCAGGCCTGGCGGAATGGCAGCGAAGAAACTGCCAGAAATTCTGCTGCCAACAGACACTGTGTGAGAGAAGGGGGTGAGGGTGGACAATAAATTTTAGAAATGTTCATCTTTTTTTTACAGATCACAGCAATGAAGGAGGAAAGTCTATCCTTGCGTGGATCTCTGGAGCGCTAGTATGGGTGTTGTGCACTGATGCGACTGGTTTCCATAGGGCTAGTATGGAAATTGTGGACTGAATGGATTCTTGGACTTGCAGTTCAGTGAGTCATGGCTGGTGGGCTGGCAGTTCACTAAATCATGGCTGGTTGGCTGGCACTTCCGTCACTTACAGCTGGTGGGCTGGCAGTTCACTTACTCATGGCTGGTGGGCTGGAAGTGCAGTCACTCATGGCTGGTGCGGTGGCAGTTTACTCAATCACCCCTCCTCCCTTCACCCCCTCTGCTCTGCTCCTTGCCATTCTCCTCCCCCCCCCCCCCCCCCCCCCACGCATTCAGTCCATCTCCCCTCAACCCCCTCCATTCACTCTTAGTGGCACTCCGACAGCTCAGCTATTCCTGCTGATTAGGTTCCCATTGCAATGATAAACAAGCAGGCATTGCAAGTGGAAAAAGGATTTATTAAAGTTTAAAATGTGAATGACGCTTAAAATATAACATCAATTTAAATGTTAAAGATGAGATTTATTAAGTTATTTCTTGTTGTGTCTCTTGTTATGTTCTGCTGCTCACTGCCTCTTGATGACTCTTTGCTGTTGATTACATTTTTTTTTAATATAGAGAGATTGTCACATTTTAACAAGAAATCTGAGCATTTACCTCAAAAGTCATCATTCAGTTGATATCTTACATTTATAACAACCTTCTAAATATTGACACTCCACCTTCTGAGATTTATAGGTGAGCATGGGTGGATGAGTTAGGTTTACCCATTTCGAAAGATATATGGGATGATAGCCTACTACACATACATTACTGTTCTTTAAATGCCAGGCACTGCCTGATACAATTTAAAGTATTGCATAGGTTATAGTATTCAAAGACCAAATTGAACGAGATCTTCCAACTGTCTCTTCACTTTGTGATAAATGTCACTTTCAAGAAGCCACCCTGACATACTTTTGTATCCTGTATAAAAATACAAAACTTCTGGACGGAAATATTCAATATTATTTCTAAAACACTTAAAACTCAATTGGAGCCAGATTCAAAACGAATAATATTAGGAATGTCAGAGGACTGCCCTAAACTAACGAGATTTCAAAGACGTTTCCGTGACTACCGTTTAATAACTGCGAAAAAACTTATACTTAAATTCTGGAAAAAGATAACAGTCCCCACAGTGAAGATGTGGATCACAGATGGCTGAGACACTACATCTAGAAAAAATAAGGTTTGACTTGACTGACAAACCAGATCAATTTTTAAAAATATGGTCTTCTTTTATTGAATTTCTTCAACAACATAATGGTTGAACACAAACTAAAAACGGTGGAAGGGTCGGGTGAATGGGCATATGGAAGGGTAGTTGGATATATCTCCGCTTCTTTTACACCTTTGTTAGTTCCGGGGTTTTTTTTTCTCTTGCTTTTCTTTAAATCTTTTCTATTCTTTTTCTTTTCTTCTTTCTTTCCCTTTTTTTCCCTTTTCTTTATTTCCTATCTACTTATTAGTTCATAACATTTCAGTACGAAAATTGTATAACTGTTATGTCGAGCATTTTCTTTTTGTACAATTGCTTCTAACGAAAATAAAATTAAAAAAATTAAATTAAAAATCATCATTCAGTGCAGGCCTGCAAATCCAATCTCACAGCATTGAAGCGGAATGCAGGCCGCAAATCCAATCTCACAGCACTGGAAGCGGTGCGCAGGCTGCAAATCCAACCTCACAGCAATCGAAGCGTAGTGCAGGCCGCAAATCCAATCTCACAGCACTACAAGCAGAGAGCAGGCAGCAAGTCCAATCTCACAGCACTCCAGGCAGCATGCAGGCAGCAAGTCCAACCTCACAGCAAGCAGAGTGCAGGCAGCAAATCCAGCCTCACAGCACTCCACGGTGAATGCAGGCAAGAAGTCCAACCTCACAGCACCCCAAGATGAGAGCAGGCAGCACGCCGAATCTCACAGCACTCCAAGCAGAGGGCAGGCAGCAAGTCCAAACTCACAGCACTGTGAGCAGAGTGTCGGCAGCAAGTCAAACCTCACAGCACTCCGAGCAGAGTGCAGGCAGCGAGAGAAATCTCACAGCACGTCCAACCTCACAGCATGTCCAACCCCACAGCACTCCAAGCAAAGAGCAGACAGCAAGTCCACATTTTAAAACCACATTTTTAAACCACATTTAAAACCACATAAAGGGCACTCACAGGTCAGTAGACACTCAGTGTTGTGTAGATTCCCAGCTCAGACGGAGACTTGTGGCCTCTCCCTCGCCATCTTGCAGACAGACTGAACCATGTCCAGACTTCCGGAATTTATAGTTACCCCCCCCACCCCGCGGAAGGGGCGTGGCCTTCATGGCTGTGATTGACAGGAGAGGGTATCTCAACATTTAAAAAACACTAATAACTCTTTTATTTATCATCGATGGGAAAAATCCTCGGCACCTGATGAGCGGAGGGGGACTGAGTATGATGGTCAAAAATCACAGCATAAGTGGTAGCGTTTTTTCTAAAATCAAAGCACAGTGCAAACAGGAAGTGGTCAAGATGCGGCTTTTAATTATATAAATATGTATGTAAGTATGCACACACACACACACACACACACACATATATACATATATATATTATATATATATGTATATATGCACACACACACGCTCACACACACACACATATATATATTTACATCATACACACACACACACACACACACACACACACACATATATATATATATATATATATATATATATATATCAAAAAAAAATGTCCCAAGTCTCTGTAATTCAGTCTTATTTGTTGTGGTGTTTAATAACCTGATGCCTATAGGGAAGTAGCTGTTCCTGAACCTGGATCTGACAGTTTTTGAGCTCCTATTTCTTCTTTGCAATGGCAGGAGTGAAATGAGTGTGTGGCCAGGGTAGTTTGCATCTTTGGTGATGCTGGATGTCTGAAGTGGGTCAAAGTTCTTGACTTTTTTCCGAAACGTACTATTGCCACAAGGGCTTTAGAGTTTCAAGGCCACTATTTTTCTTTGTGCAATTTCAAATGGTCAGGAGGTGTTTTCTTGACAACGACACTCATATCTCTGAAATAAATTTACTTTGGAGTCACGTGAGTTACTACGTGAAGAAGACCCCGTCGGGCCGCATGCGCGTCATTAATGTCAGACACATGGTGCAGCGACTGGTTAGGAGGAGTAGCGTTCCTCCAGCGGTAAGTTTAAAACCCGCAAGGTAAGTGCTCAGCTTAGTCGGAGGTCGCTTTCTTGTTGGAGTAAGGCTTGTTTTTCAGATCAAGTTCAACCATGGAAAAAGCATCAAAGGTGAAGGCAAGGCGAGCCACTAGTAAAACCATGAAAGACCGTTGGAGTGTGGGTGGTGGGCGCCTGCCCAGTTCACCTACTCAGTCGGTGGCAGGGAGGCCAGCAACTGCAGACTCGTGCCTTTGAGCACCGTTGCCGCGTCGTTGGGACGTAAGGCCATTAGAAAGTCTGCACGACCCATAGACTCAGGTGAGTCGGGCCAGGAGAGGATGCTCCATCAAGATACACTCTGGGAGGAGGAGTGGTGTCTGTGCTGGCCTACGGGACAGCCCGCGCCAGCCCTGAAATAGGGTTGCTCAATCGCTCCTTCTTGGAGGAGGAGAGCTTGACGGGTCAGATTTATTTGGACGCCGAATCTGTGGGTGAACAGAACCCAAGGGATGAAGGGCATGAGCCCGAAATACCATGTCTGGTAGCAATATTTGCCATCCCCAGAGAGTCAAGGGTGAGGAATTGGCAACAATCATAAATTATTTACTCTCCCATCAGTTGCAAGAGCTGACCATTGACGATACAGTGGAAAAGTATGAATCCCCGGTAAATTGTGTACTACTGAAAGTACCGGCGGTTAATCAAGTAATATGGGGCCATATGGGCATTGGTATTCGGGCACAAAAAATGAAGCTCCAGTGGGTGCTGAAGTAGCTCGCCGCAAGCATTACTGTGTTCGCCAGATCGGTGGACGAGGGGCTGTCTGAATCACAGCAGGATGCCTCAGCCCTCATGTGCAGTGCACATTTTGAAATTAACTATTTGCGAAAAAGTGCCATATACCCTACAATCAACCCTAAATTTGTGCTGCAGTGTAAGCACAGCAAAATTCAGCCGCCAAATCTGTTATTTGGGAACGATCTTGCAAAGAGAGTGAAGGATCTCGACGATGGAGTTATCGGTGGAGTTAATTAAAGGTGGAGTTAATTAAAGCACCGATGGTCAGCAGAACAGTTTGGCGGCAGTACCCCTGCAGACGGGTTGCAGAGACCTGGGCCGGTCAAGGAACGCACTGGTCATTTACGAATGTGCGCAGCTGGCGCACTGCTACTGGGACACGAGCAAACGTGAATTTTCCCACCAGGAACCGGGGGCAACAAATTCCACTGGTAACCCTGGAGGTAGGGGGGTCTGGTCCTGTTAAGAACATATTATGTGAAAAACACCTACAAGTTGGGGGGAGATTACACTTGTTCCTAAAACAATGGTTTGACATAACATCAGATCCGTTTATACTGTGCAGTATACAAGGTTTTCGAATTGAATTCTATCCCAATTTGTGTCCACCCGCTGAGCATGTTCCAAGCTGGACACTCATTTTCTCACAGAAAGAGAATATGGAGATACAGGCAGAACTTGAAAAATTATGCAAAAAAGGGTTAATTGAGAAGTCGGTTCGTCAACTCCACCAATTTGTGTCAAATATTTCTCCACTTGCTAGGGCTCAGCGTGCCTTATTGTGGTGACTGTACATTGAACCCCACTTCAAAATTTTGACAATAATAAAACCAATATAGTTGAGGCAGACCAATGCAGCCGCTAGAGCTGCTGCCTCACAGTACCAGGGACCTGGGTTCAAACCTAACCTCGGGCACTGTCTGCGAGGAGTTCTCTCTGTGACCGCAAAGAATTTCTACAGATGCTCCTGTTTTCTCCCACATCCCAAAGTTTGTAGGTTAATTTGCCTCTGAAAATTGCTCCTAATGCGTAGGGGATAAATGATAAACTGGGATACCATAGAACTAGTGTGACACAAAATGCTGGAGTAACTCAACGGGACAGGCAGCATCTCTGGAGAGAAAGAAGGGGTGAAGTTTTGGGTTGAAACCCTTCTTTAGATAGAAGTCTAGAGAAGGTCTGAAGAGTCTGAAGAAAGGTCTCGACCCGAAACGTCACCTATTCCTCCGAGACCTGCGTGGGCTTTCTCTGGGAAGCTCCAGTTTCCTCCCACACACCAAAGACCCACAGGTTTGTCCCTATTATGTATAGGGTAGCATTATGTACCTATCCCACTTATGAAATTTTTTCGGCGACAGCCGGCGACTGTCATAGTCGTAGCAAATCAGTGAAAACCCGGTGACTGGACCCCCTACCACAATGTCTATGACAATGTCTACAACAACCTACTACCTAGTCGATGTCCAGCTCCGGAAAGCTACCGACAACCGGCGACCCATTAGGACATCCACCTACTTCCACCCCCAACAAGCTACGACGAGGCAAGACAATTCAGTCGCCGGTACCTGTCGCTGGTTGACCTCCCTGGTTGAATAAAACTGGGTGAAAAAAAGGTCTTACCTTCCACTACCTGCAACCTCCGGCAACCACCTTCAATTAGCATCGCAACCGGCTTCGACTAAAAAATTATCGATTTTTAAAACGTAAACCTATTCTTAGTCGCGGCCGGATTTGAATTTTAAAAAATAATCGCCTGAACATAGAAGAAGCGGAAACCACTTTTGACCATTAGGAAGACTGACAAAAACCTCCGGGAATCGCACGGAAACCTTGGGTGGGCGCAAAGTCTCCAGAGGTTTCCGTTCAGGTTTCCTAAGTGGGACAGGGGCATTAGGAATCCAAATTATCCAGTGGCACAAAATTAGCTGGAGGCTACACTGCGATGAGGATATCTGGACTGGATCTAAACATTGTTGCATAAATGGTTGACTGTGGAAAAGACTTGGCAAAGATAGCTTAATGTGGGAAAGTGCGAGGCCATACACTTTGGAAAGAGGTAGATGTTATCTAAATGGAGAATGCCAGCAGATGAGAGGCACCAAGGTGTCTGGTGAATGAATAACTCATAAAAAGTTAGGAGACAGCGTCAGCAAATGGCAAGAAAGCAAATGGCATGTGGCGTTTATTGTTAGAGGGATCAAGACTAGGAGCAGGGAGGTTGTGTTCCAGCCAGACAGCGCAGTACTTGTGAGGCCACACCAGGGGCACTACAGTTAAGTGAGGTTGCATCCCCTGTTCCAATATCTAAAGGGACTGCTCCTTGCCTTCTGGCTGCAATTCACACCCACAATCCTCATCTTTGGACACACTGGCCATCAACGAGTCATGGCTCCAGGCGGAAGAGGGCTCTGCCCGAGCCGACTGCCTGCCCCTTTTCTGGGGTTTCGTCCGTGCTACAAGAAAGGGACCCTGGGGGATTTCTGGGACCGCTTGGCAGCACAAGGGGTTGAATACATCCTTGACAAGGATTGTAATATAGTTAGATAGACATGAAAAGCTAAAGAAACTCAGTGGAACAGGCAGCAACTCTGGAGAGAAGGAATGGGTGACGTTTCAGGTCGAGACCCTTCTACCGGGAATATAGTTGTTTAATTTTCAGTATATTTGATATTTAAGAATATATGTTTTTAATTTGTGCTATGGTGTTGGGTTTGTTGGTATTGTTTTATTTTGTACATATTATTCTTGCAAATAATTAATTTAAATTAATGTTGGCAATAAAACATCAGTTTGGTGGTGAAAACTGTCCAGTCCATCATGGGTTCTGACCTCCCCACCATCGAAGGGATCTAGAAAAATCGCTGCCTTAAAAAGGCAGCCAGCATAATCAGAGACCCACACCACCCTGGCCACATTCCCATTTCACTCCCACCATTGGGAAGAAGATATAGCAACCTGAAAACTGTAACGTCCAGGTTCAGCAGCAGCTCCTTCCCTACAACTACATCCTACAAATTGGCTCCGAACTACATAGACTTGGGGGGCATTATTTCAGACTTTGCACTGAGGGCTAAAGTCTGAAAGGTAAAGTCAAAGCTCGTCTTTTGAATTAAAGCCTCATAAAACAAGGGTCAAAGGCAGAGCCAGTTCCCTTCCAAACTTATAAATTATGCAATTATGAGAGGGATACTGCATGACTATTCCCACATTGTCTGTGATTTAATACCAACATAAAGTTCCTCAGTAGTACAAGTCTTGTACAGATAGTGCATGCAGGCTATGTTTGCCATCACTCCTGTCTTTATTCTTTTCAAATGTTGTTTTTTTTTGTTTGAATAGTCAATTCCATTAAATATATAACTTAAAAAATGTAAGAATAACCTTACGGGTTGGAAAACAAAAATCTTGCACAAAAATCAGATAAGTGGTTTTTAAACTATCTTGACCTTTATAGAGAGAATTCATGGGAAGAAACAATATTTACTTTCACACTGACTTTACTAATACTTTTACACTGACCAAGTGCAGACCTGTTGGGTCTGTTCCCCCATGGTGTGGTTGTGAGGGGAGGGGGCAGCCTGAGGCGAACACACACACTAACCAACCTCTCACACACACACACTAACCACCCCTCACACACACACATTCTAACCACCCCCATTGATATTATATTAATATTATTAATTCACTCCTTTTTCCCTATGCCCTGCCCTATCCACTCACACATAGCCCCCAATTCGCAGGCATGGAGGGGGAGACAGAAGCACAGAGAGGGAGATAGAGGCACAGAGAGGGAGACATGGAGGCACAGAGAGGGAGACACGGAGGCACAGAGAGAGACACCGAGGCACAGAGAGAGACACCGAGGCACAGAGAGAGACACCGAGGCACAGAGAAGGACTCGGAGGCAAAGAGAAGGACACGGAGACACAGAGAAGGACACGGAGACACACAGAGTGGAACACGAAGGCACACAGAGAGGGACACGGAGGCACACAGAGAGGGACAAGGAGGCACACAGAGAGGGACAAGGAGGCACACAGAGAGGGACACGGAGGCACAGAGAAGGACACGGAGGCACAGAGAGGGACACGGGGGCACACAGAGAGGGGCACGGATGCACACAGAGAGGGACACGGAGACACAGAGAGGGACACGGAGGCACAGAGAGGGGCACAGAGAGGGACACGGAGGCACACAGAGAGGGACACGGAGGCACACAGAGAGGTGCACAGAGAGGGACATGGAGGCACACAGAGAGAGACACGGAGGCACAAAGAGGGGCACAGAGAGGGATACGGATGCACACAGAGAGGGACACGGAGGCACACAGAGAGGGACATGGAGCCACACAGAGAGGGACATGGAGCCACACAGAGAGGGACATGGAAGCACAGAGAGGGACACAGAGGCACACAGAGAGAGGCACACAGAGAAGGACACACAGAGAGGGACACACAGAGAGGGACACACAGAGAGGGACACACAGAGAGGGGCACAGAAAGAGACACAGAGGCAGGGGAGCTTCCTGCCTTTTGGAGCTGGGGTTTCCGATTTGCGGCGTGTTTTGAGCGGGTGAACCTGCTGCTGCGAGCGGAGCAGACGATCAAAAGCAGCAGAGGGCCAGCCGATTGAGAGGGGGGAGAGAGAGAGAGGGGGGGGAGAGAGGAGGGGGGGGGAGAGAGGGGGAGGGGGAGAGAGGGGAGGGGGAGAGGGGATGGGGAGAGAGGGGGGAGGAGGAGAGAGAGGAGGGGGAGAGAGGGGGGGAGAAGGGGGGGGATAAGGGGGGGGAAGAAGGGAGGGAGGAGTGGGTTAGGGCCGCCCAGCAGCCGTCGGCCTCAGAGCCTCAGCTCCATGGCCTTGTATCCTCGGCACTTCAGACCCTGAGTACGGGGGGGGGGGGGGGTGGAGTGGAGGGTGGAGTGGGAGGGTGGAGTGGGAGGGTGGAGTGGGAGGGTAGAGTGGGAGGGCGGGCGTGATCCCGAGTGAGCCTGCGGGCCGCCAGCGAGGATGGCTAAAAGCAGCGGGGGGACCAGCCAATCTGTGGCTTCCGCCAGCGTGACAGAGCCGGGCCGGGGGGGGGGGGGGGGGGGGGGGAGGGTCGTGGAGGTGAGCCTGGCGGCAGCAGCCATTATCATCGCGTGAGGCACGCGATGAGGTGGCCAGCGGGAGGCGAAAAAATTACTGAGTAAGGGGGGATTGAAAGTGCAATGACAGTGTCTGCTTGAATAGTGAGCGGGTGGCAGTGCTGCGAGCGCAAGGGTATTGAGACATCCGCAATGCTGATTTAAAGAAAAGAGTACGTTTTGTAAAAGATTTTATAAAAAATATCTGCAGAAAAATGACTAAATTTAAAGGTTTTCGCAGAGTAACGAATCAAAGGCAAAATCAAAGGCAAAATGACACACCCACATGCACACACAAACACAGAGTTTTAAAAGTATACTAGACCAAGTGCAGACCCGTTGGGTCTGTTCCCACATGGCGCAGTTGCGAGGGGAGGGGATGGCCTGAGACATCACACACCTCTCACACACACATACACACTAACCACCCCTCACACATGCACTAACCACCCCCATTGATATTATGTTAATATTATTAATTCACTCCTTTTAACCCATGCCCTGCACTATCCATTCACACATAGCCTCCAATTTGCAGGCACGGAGGGGGAGACGGAGGCACAGAGAGGGAGACAGAGGCACAGAGAGGGAGACACAGAGGCACATAGAGGGAGATACGGAGGCACAGAAAGAGACACAGAGGCACAGAGAGGGACACGGAGGAAAAAGGGAGGGACATGGAGGCACAGCGAGGGACACGGAGACACAGCGAGGGACACGGAGGCACAGCGAGGGACATGGAGGCACAGCGAGGGACACGGAGGCACACAGAGAGGAGCACGGAGGCACAGAGAGGGAGACGGAGGAGCAGAGAAGGACACGGAGGCACACACAGAGGGACACGGAGGCACACACAGAGGGAGATGGAGGCACACAGTCAGGGACACGGAGCCACAGAGTGGGACACGGAGCCATACAGAGAGGGACATGGAGGCACACAGAGAGGGACACGGAGGCACACAGAGTGGGACACGGAGGCACACAGAGTGGGACACACAGAGAGCGGCATAGAAAGGGACACAGAGGCAGCGGAGCTTCCTGCCTTTTGGAGCTGGGGTTTCCGGGTATCCGCTGCCTTTTGGAGCTGGGGTTTCCGGGTATCCGCTGCCTTTTGGAGCTGGGGTTTCTGGGTATCCGCTGCCTTTTGGAGCAGGGGTTTCCGGGTATCCGCTGCCTTTTGGGTGGGGGGAAGGGGGAAGGGGAAGGGGGTGAGGGGGTGGAGGCAAGGGGGTAAGGGAGGAGTGGAGGGGAGGGGTGGAGGGGACGGTGTGGAGAGTGTGGAGGGGAGGTTGAAGGGGATTTAGAAGAGGGCAGGGGGTAAGGGAGAAGAAGGAGGAGAGAGAGGGGGGAAGAGAGAGAGATAGGGGGGCTGAGGGAGAGAGACAGGGGGGAGGGAGAAAGAGGGGGTGGGAGAGGGGGAGAGAGGGGGGGATGGGAGAGGGATCGAGGGGGAGGGGGAGGAAGAGAGAGGGGGGGGAGGGAGAGAGAGGGGGGAGGGAGAGAGAGAGGGGGGAGGGAGAGAGAGGGGGTGGGAGAGAGAAGGGGGGGGTGGGAGAGAGCGAGAGAGAGGGGGAGAGAGGGGGAGAGAGAATGGGGAGAGACAAAGAGGAAGGGGCAGAGAGAAGGGCAAGTGACAGAGGGAGAGGGGTTAAGGGGAAGAGGAGAGGAGCGTGGGTGATGGGGGGAGGGTGGGGGAGGAGGGTGAGATGGATGGGAGGAGAGAGAGAGGGGAGGAGAGCTAGGGGAGAGAGAGGGAGAGAGGGGCTGAGAAGGGGGAAGGGAGGGGGCGAGAAGGGTGGGGGAAATGAGGGGAAGAGGTGGGGGGAAGGGAGGGTGGGGAGGGAATGGGATAGGAGCGAGAGGGAGAAGAGTGGGGAGGGAGGAGGAGATGGGGTAGGGGAGAGTAGGGGGAAAGAAGGGGAAGAGTGGGGAAGGAGGGGGAGATGGGTGGGGGCAGTTCATCTATTCCCCACTCCCTATCACCCCCACTCCTCTTTCTCTATTCCCACACTCTCCCTCTTCACCTCCTCAATCCCCACACTCCCCCTCTTCACCTCCCCAGGAACTTATGCCTTATCTCTTCTCCCGATCGGCAGAGCATTTACCCCGCCCGCCCGTCACCTTATCTTTTCTCTCGATCGGCAGAGCATTTACCCCGCCCGCCCGTCGCCTTATTTCTCCTCCCGATCGCCAGAGCATTTTGAGATCAGGGTGGTGTGGGGTTGGAGCAGGTGGGTGGGCGATTGCAGCTGCGGGAGGCAGGCGCAAGCTAGTTGGAGGGGGATGAGGTGAGCCGGGCTGCCACATGAATACTGGATACTTGGCTTGTACTCGCTAGAATTTAGAAGACTGAGGGGGGATCTTATAGAAACTTACAAAATTCTTAAGGGGTTGGATAGGCTAGATGCAGGAAGATTGTTCCTGATGTTGGGGAGGTCCAGAACAAGGGGTCACAGTCTAAGGATAAGGGAGAATTCCTTTAGGACCGAGATGAGGAAAACATTTTTCACACAGAGAGTGGTGAGTCTCTGGAATTCTCTGCCACAGAAGGTAGTTGAGGCCTGTTCATTGGCTATATTTAAGAGGGAGTTAAATGTGGCCCTTGTGGCTAAAGGGATCGGAGAGAATGGAGAGTATGGAGAGAAGGCAGGTACAGGATACTGAGTTGGATGATCAGCCATGATCAAATATTGAATGGTGGTGCAGGCTCAA
Source organism: Okamejei kenojei (assembly GCA_035221665.1). Classification (NCBI taxonomy): domain Eukaryota; kingdom Metazoa; phylum Chordata; class Chondrichthyes; order Rajiformes; family Rajidae; genus Okamejei; species Okamejei kenojei. Next base: position 40,627,310 of record CM069133.1, read on the forward strand.
AGGGCCGAATGGCCTACTCCTGCTCCTATTTTCTATGTTTCTATGTTTTTATGAAGAGAGAGAGAGAAGCGGCTTGGATTGGTCGGCATGTGGGATTGTGAAGTCAGCAGCTCGTGAGGTCCCCGTTTAGATTTTAAAATGAGTGAGAGTGGGGGTGGGTGGGCGATTTTATTAAAAAAAATGTTTACATAAAAATTTCTAAATGTAATGAGGAGTGGATTTGTGAATGAAAAAGCGAAATCCCTAGCAAAATGGAAAAACAAGAGATTTTGCGTGTTGTTTTGGCGGACCAAGGAATCAAAGGCCAAAAATCTTACAAAAATCTTATCTGAAAATCGAATGTGACATACTCCCACAAATAAACACACACACACACACACACACACACACACACACACACACACACACACACACACACACACACAAAGTATATAGATAGATAGATTAATCCTGCATACTTTTGGAATGTTATTTTGCTGGTCTACATGTTTGTATGTTTATTCAGTTGTAGTATTTATTCACGATGGACACTTTATGTAATGATTTTGATTTCTATGCATATAAACAGTTAACGGAAGAAGGTTTTAGCTGGCGATGAACAAACCTTTTACTGTTGTGATATCAATCTTCCGATCCCCCTTCACATACAACTAAAATTAAACAATTATTCGGTAATCCATTACATCAAATGACCGCATTTACCTCAAAGTGATAAATTATGGTTGAATGCAGCTTCTGTAAAGGTTCAGTCTGCACAGTTGAAAGAACCAAATACAACCTTTGGGACCCACTGATAGAGGAAGAATTCATGGGTTGCTGGCAACAAAACTGAATGAATAAATTTGCAGCTGACTGCCAACGATATAGAGAAGTCTACTTGAACCCTGATGATTATTACCTCAGCCCCAAACTTGGTTGAAACACAAACCATGCACATTACAAATCATTTAAAGCATCCCAGGAAGACACAAAAAGCTGGAGTAACTCAGCGGGACAGGCAGCATCTCTGGAGAGAGGGAAGTTTTTTGTGCCCACCTTCGATTTATACCAGCATCTGCAGTTAATTCACAACACCATCTTTTCTGAAGGAGAAGCCAACTCATTGCATTGAGCCTATTCAACCATGGGAAATTGAATTGTTTACATTTTTCTGTTGGTTCCATAACACTTTAGTTATACCATAAACTGCATCAATGTGTCATAGTCATAGAGTGATACAATGTGGAAAAAGGCCCTTCGGCCCAATTTACCCTTCAGCCATATCCATTCACTCCACGTAATATCAAGAAGTGCCTGAGGCCAGTGTATACAGCAGAGGCATTGCAGCAGCCAACATCCTAGCTATATCACTGTAAACCTGTGCTCTGGAATTGCCTGCACCTCCAATCAAGCTGCTGCAATGGCTACAACTCCAGCATCTACCTAACCTGTGGAAATTCACCCTAGTATGTCTTACAATCGAGCAAATGATGTCCAAACATTCTGAAGAAGAGTCCTGACCCGAAACGTCACCCATTCCTTCTCTCCAGAGATGCTGTCTGTCCTGCTGAGCTACTCCAGCTTTTTGTGTGTATATTCTACCTCCGCTTAATCATCTTCAAAGTGATTGAAGCTATTTTACTTCAGGCACGTGAGTGACTAAGTGAAGAAGCCGTGCCAGGCGCATGCGCGTCATTACGTCGACGCATCTCGCACCGACAGGCTGGAGAGTGCAGCTCCACCAGCAGTAAGTAGTAACCCACAGGTAAGTCAATATTAAGCCTTTCCTTCGAGTGTTTTTAAACTCTCTAAGTGTGGCTCGCAGAGCCAGCTAGAGTTGGTAATATATATTTTTAAACTGCTGTAATAGAGTGGAACACGCGGGGATCGCGGTTACTGCTTATAGATCGGGTCAGGAGATAACGGCTGCTCTAAAGCCGGCTCCTGCCATTACCACTATTTAGATTGGGTTTGGAGATAACGGCTGCGCTAATGCCGGCTCCAATACCCACTACTGTTCTACTGGCAGCTGAAATGAAATGAAATAAAATAAAATGAAATGAAATAAAATGAAATGCTAACTTTATTTCTCAACTGCCTCCATCAATTTCCAGTGCTACAAGGCACTCAGAAATACCAAACTAAAGTACTCTCAGGCTCATTTGTCTCATGAGTCTGATGATATGGAAGACTGCCTCTTTTTAATTTAAAGGTATGGGGATGGCTCAAACAAATGGGGAAAATGCTCCAAATTTAAAGAGCCATGGAAAATTTAAATTGGGGTCGAATGCCCTAGGATTTCCCACACAGCCTCTCGCAGAGGTCCATACAGCAAAGAAGAAAACATAGCTTATGGATAACAATGGGAATCATCCTCTCCGGCACCTTGTTTAGGGCTGGATGAGGCCTCCCTAGGGCATGACTCAGGAGAAGCAGGGCAGGAGGAATCTGACCCTGAAGCTGGTGTCACTGCTTATGTGCACACACCAGCGCACACGGGCCATGCTCCAGGTGTCCCGGGCGTAGCGTTAAACTTCGCTAAACCTGGAAGTGACTGGTGAGGCTATCGAGAAAACTCTAACCGCCAATGTAAATTACATGGCTTCTCACCAGCTCCAAGATACGTTCATGGAACACTGCCACACGTTATAAAACACCAGTAAACTGTGCTTCACTCAAAATGCCCACCGTGAACTCGGTGAAGGGCACAAATGAGTGCAACGATGCGGGGACAAGAAGTGAGATTTCAACGCATCCTCACGTTGTTGGCAGCAGGCATTCAGAGAAGATCCAGGGGGCACCGATGTCTGGTACTCAACAAGATATGCTGGCCCTGCTCTGCAATGCCTACGTTGAACCCAAAGTTTGCAGCTCTATGTAGGTCTACCAATATCCAAGCCCAGTTTATTTATTTGGGGTGGACCTCCTCAAACAAGTCAAGGACCTGGAGGAACATGCCAAAACAATCCGTCTCATGAAGACCAGGGGCAGGGCCAAGCAGAGTGGGGCCAGTGGGATGTCGGTATTACACACCTGTGTATCCCAGCTACAAACCCAATATGGGAAGAAGGATAAAGGCTGACTATGGAGGTACAGGTGATTCATTCTGTCCAGGATAAGATTCCGAGACCTCCGGTTGGGGGTAGGTTGCAATTGGTTATGATGAATGGTGCTGGATAACATCTCATCGGTTTATACTACACACTGTCTCAAGCTCGAATACAGTTTATGTCAGGAATTGATCCGCCTGTACAGGATATACCTAATAGAGTATTGCGGTTTCTGCACAAACTCAGCAGGTAAAAGAAGAAATTACGGTTTTGTCCCAAAAAAAGGGGTAACTGAGAGGATGATAAACCATCCTCAACAATTTGCGTCCAATATTTTTCCCAGACAGAGAAAAGATTTGGGATGTAGAGGCATTCTGGACCTAAACCAGTTAAATTCCTATGTTTACTATAGGTATTTTTTAAAAATGGACACCTTCAATATTGCGAAACGGCTGTTATCACAAGGCTGTTATATGGCAATTATAGATCTGAAAGATGTATATTATTCAGTACCAATTCATCATCAGTATCAGAGATACTTGAAATTTAGTTGGATGGGACAGATGTGGCAATTTAAAGCATTACCCAATGAGTTAACCTAAGTTCCTAGGCTATTCAAGAAATTGTGGAAACCAGTGCTGGCGCTACTTTGGCCCCAGAATCACATGGTAATGGCTTATCTAAATGATATTTGAATCATAAGCAACACTTAGCAGACAGCTGAGGAATCGGTTTCAGCAACCAAATACCTGTTTGAAAGGTTAGGGTTCCTGGTCCATCCAACCAAATCCAAGTTGGAGCCATCCTAAAAAATTGTTCATTTGGGATTTGTCATTGATTCAGTTGATATGTCAGTGACTTTGCCTACAGCCAAGGCTGTGGAGACAGAGAGGTCTGTACCAGTCTCGCTGAAAAACAATATCCCTCCATACGGAAAGTAGCTACTGTTATTGGTAAATTGGTGGCAGCTTTCCCTGCAGTGCAGTTTGTACCACTGCACTGTCGAAGTCTGCAACGAGCTAGAGAACTAGCACTTCAAGACCATGCAGGTCAGTTTGATAGACCTATGCAGTTACCAACCAGAGCCATAGGTCAATTACAAACTACCAAAAACATTTTGGTTCAGCAACCTTCAGTGCTTTTACAGACATATGTGACTGCTGCCGGATGGGGAGCTACAGACAGCGTGTCTAGCTGTGGTGGTACATGGAGTGTGCTAGAGGATTTAATCCTGCACAGGCATGGTATAAATTACTTAGAATTGCTGGGTGCATTCTATGGATTTAAAGTTTATTGTTCAACAATGAATAATTTACATGTTCAACTCCAGATTGATAATACCATGGCTGTGCCATATATCAATCCCATGGCAGGAATAAGGTCAGTATCATGTGATAATCTGACTAATCTCATGTGGCACTTTGGTGTATTTCCAGAAACATCTGGGTCTCAGCTATCTACCTACCAGGTAGAGACAATGTGGTTGCTGACAACAGGTCACGAAAATTCAATGACAACATAGAATGGATGATTTAATCCTGAAGTTTTTAAATGATTGTCAGCTGCTATGGGTTACCAGATATTGACCTGTTGCATCCAGGCTAAATCACCAATTCCCTAAATATGTTTCATTGGAACTGGGTCCAGGAGCAGTAGCGGTGGATGCATTCTCGCTACATTGGGGATGTACATTATTTTATGCTTTCCCCATTCTTCCTGATTAGGCAGTGTCTCACCAAAATAGAGCAGGACTCCTCCTCAGGCATTTTGGTGATTCCAGACTGGGCTACACAGCCATGGTTCCCATTGGTGCTCAGAATGATGACTCAGCCATTCATGATTGTCCCCTACTGCAGTAATTTGTTGGTGCATCCAGTAACAGAAGAAAGTCATCCATTACATGATCGTATTAATTTGTTGATCTGCAGGTTCTGACCAGACCGCTCCAAGCCTTTGGACTGTCGAATAGGACCATGGATGTCATAACTGCAGCTTGGAGAGATAGCACTAAGAAACAATATGTGTCTCATATTAAGAAATGGGAGATGTTTTGTTTACAGTCAGATATATCGTATCATACTGCAAGCATACCAGATGTATTGGAGTTCCTTGCTATGTTGCATTTTTGATGAACACTTAAGTTATATTGCCATTAATAGTGTTCGGAGTGTTTTGTCCTCCTATTTAGGGCAGTTTCAGAATAACAACATATCAGGTCTCATCCATTAGTGTCCCGATTCATGAGAGGAAGTTTGTAACAAAAATCCTCCTAAACCTAGATATACAGAAATCTGGGATGTCAGTATAGTTCTCACACTGCTTCGGCAATGGGCTCCAATTACGTCAATTGTCTTTTCCGAAGTTAACACTTAAAGTCGTTAAGCTCATGGCGCTAGTATCAGTGCAAAGAGTGCAAACATTGCAAAGTTACGACTAGATTGCATGTATTCTTCTGCAGATAAAATTAAGTTTTATGTGTATGATTTAATCAAACAAAGCAGGCCAGGAACGGCCGGAACCAAAGTAAGTTTAAAGCATACCCAGTTGACCAAAGTTTATGTGTAGTTAAGCACCTGAGTCAATATATCGAGGTAACTTAGAGTCTCAGAGGCTCTGAGACAGCAATGCTCATCAGTCACAAAACAAAACTCATAAAAGATGTCACTATAAATTATTTCTAGAATGGTAAAACAGGTTTTGGATTCGGTTGGAGTAGACACTCGTGTGTTTAAATCTCTCTCGATCAGGGCGGCATCAACATCCGCAGCAAAGCCGCAGGACGGTCTAAGGAATCAACTTTTCTAAAATTATGATAAACCTATCCTGACAGTGCCAGGGTTTGGGCATGCTGTTTTGGGTTCCGGTTGATTTGATTTGCTTTGTCTTTAAAAAATTTATTTGTAATTCCCCTGTGTTAGAGGGGTTATTACTGTACTGTTGTTTAAAAAATGATTATTGGATAATTCGAAGCAATGTTCAATACATTATTTATTCACTACTGTGTCAACTGAAGCAGTGTGTCATATGGCGGGCATCTACGGCATGAAATCACAGAGCTTTGAAATCTTCATGTAGTCACTCACGTGACTCCGAAGTACAATTGTAAGATTAAACGAGTTTGATCCTTATTTTATGAGGAGTTACGCTGAGGGTTTACATGCCCTCCGCTGCCTGCCCTCATAATCGACAGGATCATCTGGTAGTTCTAGTCTTCTAAAGCCTTACTATGTTACTTCGGCTATCGGTTTCTGTGTTTTCACACCGCTGCTTTGATGTATGACGCGCATGCGCCTGGCGGGGCTTCTTCCCGTAATCCCTCATTATAACTCCTCATAAAATACGGATCAAACTTCGAACTGGTAAGTTCTCATTTAATCTTACTATTTTTAACTGTACTATTGACAGGGCGGCACAATGGCATAGTGGTAGATTTCCAGCCTTACAGCGATTGCCTTGCAGGTTCAGGTTCGATCCTGGCTATGAGTGCTGTCAGTGTACAGTTTGTAGGTCTCCCTGTTACTCCCTGTTAAATGTCAAGAAGTTCCAAAACAGTTACTTGAACAATACCATTTCACAACCATTCTTTAGACTTTTGACATTAGACTTTTTAGACTTTAGAGATGCAGCTTGGAAAAAGGCCCTTCGGTCCACCGAGTCGACGCTGAACATTGTTCACCCTGTATACTAGCACTATCTTATGAAATAGGGACAATTTACAATTTTACCGGTCAATTAACCTACAAACCTATACATCTTTAGAGTGTGGGAGGAAACCGGAGCTCCCGATGAAAACCCACGCAGTCACAGGGTGAGCGTACAAACTCCCTGCACACAGCGCCCATAGTCGGGATTGAACCTGGGTGTCTGCCACTGTAAGGCATCATCTTTACCCGCTGTGCCACAGTGCTGCACCCTCCATTCATTCCCTCCATCTCCATCTCCATCACATAGTGGCTGCAGTGTGTACCATCCACAGAATGCAATGCAATTACTAGTCTCCCCTTGACTACATTAAAAGATCCTCTCAAGCACATCACAGCAACTATCAGAAGAGACACGGTTCACACTATTTCCTCCATCCCCCACCATTGCTCTTACAGAGAAAAGAGTAAAGAGTTTTTAATTATCACATACAAAAGCAGAACAAAGAAATTCATGCTTGCAGCAGAATCTTCTTCCTCTTCTTGCATATGGCATGCACAGCCAAAAGTTGTAGATCAAGGATAGACATCCGGGCCAGGACAGCATCTGTTACTGGGTGGATGGCTTTCAAGTCGCCAGGGAAAAGCCTCAGTGGGCAGTCATTCACAATGTGAGGGATGGTCTGGTCTGGATGTCTGCAGTCGCAGGCAGGGCTGTCTGTCATCCCCCACTTATGCAGGTGATGGGCTGTTCTTGCATGGAGTGTGGTGATTCTGTTCAGGGTAGCAGCAGAATAACACATCTGTAAACACAGTACTCAATGGATGACATAATAAACAAACAAAAATGTTAATGTAAAAAGTCCCAATATTAATGCAAAATAACACAAAAGCCTGACGTCCCTAGAGCCCACAGGAAAGTTCATAATTCATAGTTTAGTTGCTGTTTGTACTGTTCAGTAGCCTGATGGTTGTTGCGATGAAGCTGTTCCTCCACCTGGAAGTCACAGTATTCAGACCTTCTTCCCGATGCAAGACTAATACGAAAATGCAGGCTGTCCTTTTGAGGCAGAACCGACTGTAGATATCTTTAATAGTGGGGAAGTCAGTGCAGTGCATTCAGAAAGTTACATTTTGTTACGTTACAGCCTTATTCTAAAAAAGGATTAAATTAATGTTTTTTAATCGGCAATCTATACACAATACCCCATAATTTAAAATAGCAAAAACAAGTGTTTAGAAATTTTTGCAAAGTAATTAAAAATATATAACTGAAATATCACATTTTCATAAATATTCAGACCCTTTACTCAGTACTTTGTTGAGGCACCTTTGGCAGTGATTACAGCCTCAAGTCTTATTGGGTCTGATACCATAAGCTTGGCACACCTGTTTTTGGGTAATTTCTCCCATTCGTCTCTGCAGTTCCTCTCAAGCTATGTTGGATTGGATGTGGAGCATCGAAACACAGCTATTTTCAGGTCCCTCCAGAGATGTTCGATCGGGTTCAAGTCTGGTCTCTGGCTGGGCCACTCAAGGACATTCACAGACTTGTCACAAAGCCATTCCTGTGTTGTCTTGGCTGTGTGCTTAGGATCGCTGTCCTGTTGAAAGTTGAACCTCCGCACCAGTCTGAGGTCCAGAACGCTCTAGAGCAAGGAACTCTCTGTACTTTCATTCATCTGTCCCTCGACCCTGTCTAGTCTCCCAATCCCTGCCGCTGAAAAACATCCCCACAGCATGATGCTGCCACCACCATGCTTCACCGTAGGTATCCTGTTGGCCAGGTGATGAGCCGTGCCTGGTTTTGTCCAGTCGTGACGCTTTGCATTCAGGCCAAAGAGTTCAATCTTGGTTTCATCGGACCAGAGAATCTTGTTTAGATGCCTTTTGGGAAACTCCAAGTGGGCTGCCATGTGCCTTTTACTGAGGAAGTGCCTTTTACTCCCGATGTTGAAGCACCTGCCGGCCGATTTTAAGCCGCGCTGGGCGATGAAAGACCCCGCGCACGGCCCGATTCCAGCCCCACAATTCTGGGCAGACGAAGCTGTTGTTGCCGGAGTTCGGAGTTGGTCACCAACCAGGTTAGATCCCAATGTTACCATCCACAGGGCCCACGGCTGAAGCCTCCGAAGCCTCGCGTGTGTGTGTATGCGCGCACGCGAGCACGTGTGTGTGTGTGTGTGTGTGTGTGTGTGTGTGTGTGCGCACGCGCGCGCATGCACGTGCACGCGGCCACCAAGACACCATGTGTCCCCCGTGTATTTAATCTATGAACCACTGTTGTTTGTTATACTATTCTTATACCAATGTAAAACACTTTGGCCAATGAGAGTTGTTTTTAAATGTGCTATATAAATAAAAGTGACTTGACTTGACTTCGCCCCATGACATTTGACACCCAAACATATCGAAAACCTATCAATCTCCGCTTTAATAGAAACATAGAAACATAGAAAATAGGTGCAGGAGGAGGCCGTTTGGCCCTTTGAGCCAGCACTACCATTCATTGTGATCATGGCTGATCAGCCACAATCAGTAACCTGTGCCTGCCTTTTCCGTATATCCCTTGATTCCGCTGGCCCCTAGAACTCTCTTTTAAATTCATCCATTTAATTGGCCTCCACTGCCTTCTGTGGCAAAGAATTCCACAAATTCACAACTCTCTGGGTGAAACGTTTTTTCTCATCTCAGTTTTAAATGGCCTCCCATTTATTCTTAGACCGTAGCCCTTGGTTCTTGACTCTCTCAACACTGGGAACATTTTTCCTGCATCTAGCTTGTCCAGTCCTTATGATTTAATACGTTTTTATAAGATTCCCTCTCATCCTTCTAAATTCCAGTGAATACAAAACAATCTTTCCAAACTTTTCTCATATGACAGTCCCACCATCCCGGGGATTAACCTTGTGAACCTATGCTGCACTGCCTCAATAACAAGAATATCCTTGCTCAAATTAAGAGACTAATACTGCACACACTACTCCAGATGTGGTCTCACCAGGGCCCTTTACAACTGCAAAAGGACCTCTTTACTCCTATACTCAAATCCTCTCGTTATGAAGGCCAACATACCATTAGCTTTCTTCACTGCATGCTGTACTTCCATGTTTACTTTCAGTGACTGGTGTACAAGGACACCCAGGTCTCGTTGCACTTCCCTTTTTCCTAATCTGACACGATTGAGATAATAATCTGACCACTTGTTCTTGCCGCCAAAGTGGATAACCTCACATTTATCTACATTATACCCGATTTCACAGGAGCTGACGTGTTTTAGGAGGGCAGCTTCCCACCATCTTATCAAGGTTATTAGGGTCAGTAATAAATATTGGCCATACTACTGACATCCACATCACAAAAAACAAATAAGCAAAAAAATAGTTTTTGAATGCCTGCTTTCCTTTGGCATTTAGTCAAGGGAGAATGATGTGGTCACTGGATGAATGGATGAGACACTATATTAAAGCCATTGAGATAGAATGGATGGAAATAATTGACAACCAGGATTAGAGTTTAGTGCAAACCCCAGGAACTGCAGATGCTGGGAGCTTATGCAAACCGCAATGTGCTGGAGCACTCATCCAGATTCATGGACAGTTTCTTCCCAGCTGTTATCAGGCAACTGAACCATCCTACCACCAACTAGAGAGTGGCCCAGACCTACTAGGACATTGGAGACCTTCGGACTATCTTTAATCGGACTTTACTGGACTTTATCTTGCACTAAACACATTCCCTTTATCCTGCCTCTGTGCACTGCGGATGGTTTGTTTGTAATCATGTATAGTCTTTCCGCTGACTGGATAGCACAAAACAAAAAAGCTTTTCACTGTACCTCAGCACACGTGATCTGACTAAACTAGCTCAGCAGGTCAGGCAGCATCTGCAGAGGGAAAGGATAGACCTTTTTTAGTCGTGACCCACCTTCAGAGTCTGAAGAAGGGTAGTGATCCGAAACATCGACTGTCCATTCCCTGCACGGACGCTGCCTGACCCACTGAGCACTTTGTGGTTTGCTAGAGTACTGTGTATCACATCAGTCTATATGACTAAAATGCTGGAGTCCCAGGCAAGGAGATTCACAATTATATTTTATTAGATTCACAAATATATTAAAAAGGCCCAACAGAGGATGTACTTCCACATGGCAATGGTGGTCCAATTCTACATGGCCATGATAGAGTCTGTCCTCACCTTCTCCGTCATGGTCTGGTTTGGCTCAGCCACCAAGCACGACATCCGGAGGCTACAGCGAATCATCCGATCAGCTGAGAAGGTTGTTGGCTGCAACATTCCCCCCCGTTGACAAACTGTACACTGCAAGGGCCAGGAAGCGAGTGGGTAATATAATCTCTGACCCTTCTCACCCTGACCGCAAACTCTTTGAAGCATCTGGAAGGTGACCCCAGGCTGTCAAAGCCGCCACAGACAGACATAAAAACAACTTTTATTCCACGAGGTGCAGCTCTACTCAATAACCAAAAGACTGTAGCCTCATTTTGATCTAGTATTTTATTTCATTTACATGTTTAAAATGTAATGTATTATTAATAATGTTTAATGTTTTGTTTTATTCTTAATTGTTACTGTATGCCGTGTTGTTATTTGTGAGCGGAGCACAAAGCAAATTCCTCGTATGTGACATACTTGGCCAATAAACTTATTCATTCATTCATTCGTTCACATCTCTGAGGTTACAACTGTTGAAGAAGATTAGAAAAGATTGAAGATTGAAAAAGTTGTTCTGTTTTGAGAAATGAAAATACTGGAGAGCTCGTAGAATTATTGTCAATTTTTAATGGTGTAAGGCAGATGGAAGAGAATTGTTGCATTTTTCAACAGAGTGCAAACTCACAGGCTATAAAAAACATAATAGTTATGAATAAGGTATGGGTAGAGCAACCTGATGGTTGGGTCACTGGACTGCCATTCAGACATCCCAATGAATGATTGAATGACATGGTCAATCCCCAGTTGGGGAATTTAAATCCAATTGTTAAGTAAATTCATATCATGACAAAAATCTCATATCAATAACAGTAAACATATTACCATATTATCGCGAGAATCTAGAAACAAGGAGCGGCAGATAGGTTTAAACAAAAGTGGCAAAGTGGTGCAGCGGTAAAGTTGCTACCTCACAGCGTCAGAGACCCAAGTTTGATCTTGACTTTGGGTGCTGTCTGCATGGAGTTTGTACGTTCACTCTGTGACCAAATGGGGTTTATTTTGGTGCTCTGGTTTCCTCCCACATTCCAAAGATGTGCAGGCTTGTAGGCTAATTGGCTTCTGTAAATTGGTAATTGTCCCTAGTGTGTGTTGGGTAGTCTTAGTGCATGGGGTGATCGTTGGTAGACACGAATTCAGTGGACTGAAAGGCATGTTTCCATGCTGTATCTCCACAAAAAAGGCTGATGCTGGTTTACAAGAAAAGATACAACATGTTGGAATAACCAAGCGGGTCAGGCAAGATCGTTGGAGAATATAGATAGCTGACTTTTTGGTTCGGGACCCTTCATCAATCTTCATGAGAATCATCATGAGAATCTGACTGGATCACTAATATCCTTCAGGTATGAATAAGTGCCACCCTTGCCCCATCTGGTATATTTGTGACTTCATACACATCAAATGGGGTTGTCTCTTCAGTATCTTCTTGGTTCAACAGTAAGTAGAAATAGACAGTGAATGGCAGAGTATGTATCTGATGGATGCAGAAATAAAGGTGAATCAGTCAGGAAACAGATAGCAATGATTCGAACAGAAAGTGAATGAGGCAAATGATTCAGGTCTGTCATAGGAACACAAACAATAAGACAACCACATGCGAGATTCTAGAACTCAAGCTGAAGGTTAAGATAACACTGAATATAGTAGTGGAAGGCTGAGATGAAGAAGATTCTCATGGGTAAATGTCAGTGCAGACTGGTTATTCATGTTATTGCAATGTGGCCACAGGAATGCACATCAAGGTTCTCTGCAATGGACATCGGGAGTTATCTGACACCCAAGGATTAAACAATAAGTTTGGATGTACAAACAAAAGACACAAAGTACTGCTGTGACTCAGCAGCTTAGGTAGCATCTCTGGGGTACATGGAGAGGCATTGATTTGGGTCAGAACCCTTCATTGACTAGGGGGGAAGTGAAGGGTGGGGAGAGGGAAGAAAGATGGAAGTGACATCTGAAACGTCTGTAAAAACATCTGTGCCTGTCTCCATTTCCTTAGTGCTCCCTCTCCCATTCATTCTGCTACATTAGCTATGGACCCATTGATTCCTAGACTCCTACAAATATATATATAAACAAGACCAAGTACAGACCCATTGGGTCTGGTCCCCGAACATGAGGTTGAGAGGGGGGGAGAGGGAGGGAGGGGGGAGAGAGGGAGGGGTGGGGGAGAGGGAGGGGGGGGAGAGGAGGAAGGGGGGAGAGAGGGAGGGAGGGGAGGGACAGGGGAGAGGTAGGGAGGGGGGACAGGGATGAAGGGGGGGAGAGGGAGGGAGGCAGGGGATGGGGGGAGGGTGGAGTGTGGGCGGACGTGTGTGCCGAGTTGAGGCTGCGGGCCAGGCATAACGCCATCAAGATGTTGCATTACGGGCCGACAGGCCGTTGACGTGCTGGCTCTGTCACTCTGGCTCAACCGATCTTTGGCTTTAGGCAGCGTGATAGAACTGGGGTCGTGGGGGTGGGAGGGGGGGGGGGGGAAGTGGAGAAGTAACCTCGGAAGCGAAATAAGAAAAAATGCATGGGGGGCGCGGGGGTGGGAGAGGGGGAGGTGTGAAGCCGTTGGAAAAATGTAGGTGTTTTTCTTGGGAAAAATGTTTGCCGTTTTCTTTGGAAAATTGTCGGCCAGCAGGTAGGCGAAAAATTAATGAGTGGGGTGGGGTAAAGGATTTTATTTAAAAAACGTGTCGTTGCTGGTACATAAAAATGTCTAAATGTAAATGAGGAGTGCGCATAGTGAATGTAAAAGTGTAGTGTCTAGCGAAATGGATATAATCCTCGCGAGTTGAGCGTAATGTGATTTTGGCAGACAATGGAATCAATGGCTCAAATCTGACACACACACAAACACACCACATACACCCACACTCAGAGTTTTTTTATAAAAGAAAAAAAGATCAAGACACTTTTTGCAAGCAGTTAGAACCAACAGCCACCACCGCCACTTTTAGAAACAAGCACCCCCCCCCGAAAAATTTTAGAACAATAAACACTTTTACCTGCAAGCAGTTTAGAACCAATAGAGACACTTTTTGCACGCATTTTAGAACCAATAGACAGACTTTTTTGCAAGTAATTTTAGAAAAACCAATAGAGACACTTTTTACAAGCCTTTTTTAGAACCATTCTCTTGTACGTGTGTGACTTTGACCCCGCACTTTTTTCCAAAAACTTTAAACACCACATACGCAAGCACAATTCCCGCCTTAAAATCAATAGAGCACAAAAAATTGCTTCCTGCAACCATTTTAGATACCCCCCGAATATGACAACGTTTAGTTTTCTAACAGACATGTTAGAAACAATAGAGATCTTCTGCGAGCATTTAGAACCATAACACCTTTTGCAAGCGCATTTTAGAAGCAATATTCATCTTGAAACATTCTGCAACCCCCCATTTTAGAACATATAGAGACACCCTTTTTCCCAAGCATACCTTTTTAGAAGACGATAGAGACTTTTTGTGCGCTCCTTAACATTTTAGAATAAATTATACACTTTTTGTGCAGCATTTTAGAACCCGATAGACATTTCTGCCCCCTCTCCTCTACCCAGCACCCCCACCCCACCTTTTAGAACCAATACTCCTCCCCTAACGACCGTTTTTGCGCAAGCAATAACCATAGGACACTTTTCCACCCTTCAAGCATTTCAGAACCAATAGAACTTTTTTCAACACACACTATTTATCCTATCCCGCGAGCATTTTAGAAACCATTGACACTTTTTACTGCAAGCCCCTTCAACTCCACTTTAAATGCCAAGATAGAGGAAACCAATCAGAGACACTTTTTTGCAAGCATTTTTAGAACCAATTTAGAGACACTTCTTGCAAGTATTTTAGAACCAATAAAGACAGGACTTTTGCAAGCATTTATTAGAAACCACATTAAGGGGCACTCCACCGTTGAGTAGACATGTGTTCACTGAGAGAGGACATGACCCTCTGGCTTCCTCCATCGCATAGCAGAGACTTGAGTGAGGCAAACAGCACTTCCTGGGTTATTATAATCCCTCCCCCTCCCTCCAGCAGGAGCCGCAGGGAGAATGCTGATTTTAAAAAAACATTAATAATCTCTGATTTTTAAATCAATGGGAAATAATCCTCCGGTCAGCCTAAGGTAGGCGGAGGGAGGTCTGAGCGAGCTGCCAACAATGCTTTTTTTTACCAATGGGAACACGTTTTGCGCAACCAATAGTTTTAGAACCAATAGACACCTTTCTGCAAGCATTTTAGAAACAATTTATACATTTTTGCAAGCATTTTAGAACCAATAGCGACACTCTTTCTGCAAGCATTTTAGAAACCACTAGAGACACTCATTTCTGCAAGCATTTTGAACAATAGTGACACGCTCTTTCTACAACTGGCATTTTAGAACCAATAGAGACATTTTTTGCACGCATTTTTAGAACCAATGGGCGCACTTTTTGCAGAAGCATTTTAGAACAATAGCTATTGACCTTCTGCTATGCATTTTAGATCCCATATACATCTTCTTGCAAGCATTTTAGAACCGATAGAGACACTTTTTCCAACCATTTTAGAACCAATAGAGACACTTTATGCAAGCATTTTAGAACCAATCAAGACACTTTTTGCAAACATTTTAGAACCAATAGACACACTTTTTGCAAGCATTTTAGAATAAATAGAGACACTTTTTACAAGCATTTTAGAACCTGTAGTGATTTTTTGCAAGCATTTTAGAACCAATAGAGACACTTTCTGCAAGCATTTTATTTAGGAAACCAGAGAATAGACACCGCTTCTGCAAGCATTTTGGACCAATAGACACCCTCTGCAAGCATTGTAGAAGAAATAGACACTCTAGAACCAATAGACACATTTTGCAAGCAGTTTAGAACAAATAGAGACACATTTTGCAAGCATTTTAGTACCAATATAACCACTTTTTGCAAGCATTTTAGAACAATAAAGCGCACACTCCCCCCCCACCGTGATTGCAAGCATTTATAGAATCCGCCTACAATAAGGGCACTCAACGGTTGGTAGACATGTGTTTCAGATCTCAAGGACGGCATGTCCCGGCTTCCTCCAAACCACCTCTTGCAGAGACTGAGCGAACTAAGGCAGCACATGCACTTACTGGTTATAATAGTCTCTCCAGCAGGAGCAGCAGAGAAATATGCCATAAAAAAAAACATTAATGTTCTCTCTGACATTTCATCGCATGGGAAAATCTATGCTCAGGAAGGGAGGTGGGAAGTCTGAGCGAGCTGGCCCAAAAAAGCTTTGTTTTTACCAATAGAGACATTTTTGCAGAACATAATGTGTTTCTGAACCAATAGTCGACCTTTTTGCACAGTATTTTAGAACCAATCTACCGGACATTTATGCAAGCCCATTTTAAGAAACAGTAGATCAATCTTTATGCAAGCCAGATTTTTAGAACCAATAGTACATTTTTCTTTGCAAGCATTTTAAGAAAAAATAGACACTTTTTTTGCAACATTTTTAGAAACACATTAGACACCCTCTGTAAGCTTTTTAGAAGCAACCGTATAAACTCTTCTCGCAAGCATTTTAGAAAGAGACAAGCAAGCTTTTCTGCAAGCATTTTAGAAAAGATACCCTTTAGCACAGCATTTTAGAACCAATAGACACTCTTTCTTGCAAGCATTTTAGAACCAATAGAGACATTCATTCTGCAAGCATTTTAGAAGAATCTGTAAGTGGACATATTTTGCAAGCATTTTAGAAACCAATAGAGACACTTTCTGCAAGCATTTTAGAACCAATTCGTCACTTTTTGCTCTCAATCATTTTAGAAAGAACCAATAGAGACAAATTTTGCTACCATTTTAGAACCTATAGAGGCACTTTTTGCAAGCATTTTAGAACCAATAGAGACACTTTCTGCAAGCATTTTAGAACCAATAGAGAAACTTTCTGCAACCATTTTAGAACAAATAGAGACAACTTTTGCAACCATTTTAGAACCAATAGACATTTTCTACAAGCATTTTAGACCCAATAGACATTTTTTGCATTTTAGAACCAATATACACTTTTTTGGCAACCATTTTGGAAACAATAAGACACCCTCTTGTAAGCATTTTAGAAGCAATATAAAACTCTTTCTGCAAAGCATTTTTAGAAAATACACCTTTAGCAAGCATTTTAGAACCAATTAGAACACTCTTTCTGCAAGCATTTTAGAACCAATAGAAATTTTTGCAAGCATTTTTGAACCATAGACAGTTTTTGGCAAGCATGTTTAAAAAAATAGACACTAGAAACACTTTTTTCAAGGCATTTTACAAACAATAGACACTATTTGCAAAACATTTTAGAAAACCGATAGACACATTTTGCCAAGCAGTTTAAGAAACCAATAGGGACACCTTTTTGCAAGCATTTTGTGTACCTCAATTAAACCACTTTTTGCAAGCATTTTTAGAACCAATAGAGACATTTTGGCAGCATTTTAGACCCATAGAAGAGACACTTTCTCTGCAAGCAAGTTTTAGAACCAATAGTCAATTTTGGCCACCATTTATAGAACCAATAGAGCTACTGTTGATTCCAGAAGAACCATTTAGAACCTCATAGAGAAACTTCTGCAAGCCATTTTTAGAACCAAAGCCCCCCCACAACCCCCCGCGAAAGAAAGTTTCTTGAACCTTTTAGACAAATAGAGGACACCATTTTGGCAACTTTGTAGAAGGACCCAAATAGAGACACTTTTTGCAACCTTTTAGAAACAATGAGACACCCTCTGTATGCATTTATTAGAAGGCAATATAACTCTTTTCTGCAAGCATTTTAGATAAGACACCCTTTAGCAAGGGCATTTTAGAACCATAGACACTCTTTCTGCAAGCTTTTTAGAAACCAATAGAGACAATCAATTCTGCAGCATTTAGAGCACAATTGAGGCTACTCTTTCTACTAGGCATTTAGAACCAATAGAGAGAACATTTTCTGGCAAGCATTTTAGAACAATAGAGGACACTTTCTGCAGGCATTTTAGAACATAGACACATTTTGCAAGCTTGTTTAGAAACAATAGAGGAACTTTTTGCAAGCATTTTAGTACCATATAACCACTTTTTTGCATGATTTTAGAACACATAATAGGGACTCACTCACGGTTGAGTAGACATGTTGTTCAGATTCAGAGAGACTATGTACCCTCTGAGCTTCCTCCTATCTTGCAGAGACTGAGCGAGGCAAACCCTTCCTGGTTATATAGTCCCTCCAGCAGGCATGCAGCAGAGAAGAAAATTTAGCCGATTATAAAAAACAAAACATTTATATCTCTTGATACTTCATCGATGAGGAAAAATTCCTCGTGCTCCAGGCGAGCCGGAAGGGAAGGTAGTCTGAGAGAGCTGGCCAAAATGCTTTTTTTTACCAATAGAGACACTTTTTGCAACATTTTAGAACCAAAATAGACACTTTCTGCAAGCATTTTAGAACCATAACCTTTATGCAAGCATTTTAGAACCATTAGACACTGACTGCAAGCATTTTAGAACCAATAGACATGAATGCAAGCATTTTAGAAAATAATAGACACCTCTTAAATGCAAGCATTTTTAGAACCAATAGACATTTTTGCAAGCATTTTAGAAAAAACAGACCCTCTTTCTGAGATTTTAGAACCAATAGAGACACTTTCGGCAAGCTTTTTTGTAGAAAACCAATAGTCAACTTTGCAAACCATATTCAGAACCAATGGATACACATTTTGCAACACATTTTAGAACATATAGAGGCCCTCCGCTTTTGCAAGCAGTTTTAGAACCCAATAGAGACACATTTTGCAATGCAATTTTAGAACAATAGAGAACTTTCTGCATACTATTTTAGACAAATAGACACATGGTTTGCAACCAATTTTAAAGAAAAACAAAATAGGCACTTTCTGCAAGCGATATATAGAAACACAAAATGATCAATTGTTTTTCATTTTTTAGAACCAATAATTTTACACTTTTTGCAAGCATTATAGAAACAGAAGATAGACGCGTTTTATGCAAGCATTTTCATAACCATATACACTTTTTTCAAGCAATTATACAACGCAATAGACACTATTTGCAAGCCTATTTTAGAAGCAACAATAGACACATTTTGGCAAGCAGTTTAGAACAATAGAGACACTTTTTTGCAAGCATTTTATTAACCAATATAATTCACTTTATTGCAAGCATTTTAGAACATAAAGACACTCTTTTGCAAGCAATTCATAGTACCACATTCAGGGCTCTAGACTCACGGTTGAGTGACATGATGTTCAGATCTTCAGGAGAGACATGACCCTCTGGCTTCCTCATCTTGTCTAGAGACTGAGCGAGGCCCCCCTTCAAGCATCACTTCCCCTGGTTCCTCCTCAGCCCCCCCTAGCTAGAACGCGCCTGCAGCCGGTAAGCAACGTAGTTGTGTAATGACTCCGATTAAAAATCAAAACATATATTGTGTTCTCTATGTATACTTCATCGATGTGAAAAATCCTCTGCTGCTCCAGGAAGGCGGAAGGGAAGTCTGAGCGAAGCTGGCCAAATAAAAATGCTTTCTTTTTTTACCAACTCGAGACACTTTTTGCAAAATCATTTTAGACCAATAGACACTTTATGCAAGCAATTTTAGATCCATATAGGACATTTTCGCAGGCACTTTTAGAAGACCAATAGGACACTTTCTGCAAGCATTTTAGAAACCAATAGACATGTATGCGAGCATTTTAGAAATATTTGACACTCTTTTAGCAATGCATTTTAGAACCAATAGACATTTTTGCAAGCATTTTAGAAAAAAATAGACCCTCTTTCTGTGTGGCATTTTAGAACCAATAGAGACACTTCTGCAAGCATTTTAGAAACAATAGTCAATTTTGCAAACCATATAGAAAACCAGTAGATACAATTTTGCAACCATTTTAGACATAGGGGCCCCTTTTGCAAGCATTTTAGAACCATATAGAGGCACTTTATGCAAGCAATTTTAGAAATCATATAGAGAAATTTCTACAACTATTTTAGAACAAAAGACACTATTTGCAACCATTTTAGAATCAATAGACACTTTTTGCAATCATTTTAGAACCAATCGAGACACTTTTTGCAACCATTTTAGAATCAATAGACACTTTTTGCAATCATTTTAGAACCAATCGAGACACTTTTTGCAACCATTTTAGAACCAATAGACACTTTTTGCAAGCATTTTAGAACCATAGACACATTTTTGCAATCATTTTAGAACCAATAGACACTTGCTGCAAACATTTTAGAACCAAAAGAGACACTTATTGCAAGCATTTTAGAACCAATATAGACACATTTTGCAAGCATTTTAAAACGTATAGTGACACATTTTGCAAGCATTTTAGTACCAATGTACACTTTCTGCAAGTATTTTAGAACCAATAGAGACACTTTCCGCAAACATCTTAGAACCAATAGAGACACTTTCTGCAAGACTTTTAAAATCAATAGAGACACCTTTTGCAAGCATTTTAGAACCAATAGAGACACTTTTTGCAAGCATTTCCGCAGCAATAGAGACACATTTTGCAAGCATTTTAGTACAAATATACACTTTCTGCAATCATTTTAGAACCAATAGACGCACTTTTTGCAACCATTTTAGAACCAATATACACTTGTTGCAAGCATTTTAGAACCAATAGAGACCCAGTTTTGCAAGCATTTTCGTACCAATATACACCTTTCTGCAAGCATTTTAGAACCAATAGAGACATTTTCTGCAAGCATTTTAAAACCAATAGACACTTTCTGTAAGCATTTATCATCAATAGAGACACTTTCTGCAGCAATTTAAAACCAATAGACCCTTTTTGCAAGCATTTTAGTACCAATAGCACACTTTATGCAAGCATTTTAAACAATAGAGACATTTCTGCAACAATTTTAGAACCTATAGACACTTTTTGCAACAATTTTAGAACCATAGACATTTGCCACCATTTAGGAACCAATAGAACACATTTTTGCAAGCATTTAGAAACTAATAGACACTTTTTGCAACTATTTTAGAACTATAGGGACACAATTTATTGCAAGCATTTTATACCCAACAGGATAAACTTGTTGCAAGCAATTAGACCAATATAGACCACTTTTTGCAAGCATTTTAGAACAATAGACACTTTTTTGCAAGATTTCAGCACCAATAGACATGTTTCGCAAGCATTTTAGTACAAATATACACCTTGCTGCAAGCATGTTTAGACAATAGAGACACTTTCTGGGCCATGCATTTTGAACCAATTAGAGACACTTTTGCAAGCATTTTAGAACCAGACACACTTTTTGAACCCTTTTAGAACCAATATCACTTGGTTGCAAACATTTTAGAAACCAACCCCCCCCCCCCCCCCACCCCCCCACCCCCCCCCACCAGGCACACCCCCCCCCCCCCAAGACACTTGTTGCAAGCATTTTTGAACCAATATAGACACTTTTTGCAAGCATTTTTAGAACCAATAGAGGACACGTTTTGCAAAGCATTTTAGTACCAATATTCGCTTTCTGGCAAGCATTTTTAGAACCAATAGAGACATTTTCTGAAGCATCTGTAAAACCAATAGACATTTTGCTGTAAGCATTTAAAAAACAATAGAGACACTTTCTGCAAGCAATTTAGAACAATCGACACTTTTTGCATGCATTTTAGATACCAATAGCACACGTTTTGCAAGCATTTTTGTACCATTACATTATCTGCAAGCATTTTATAAACCAATAGAGACACTTTCTGCAAACATTTTTAAACCATATAGACACTTTCTGTAAGCATTTGGAACCAATCGAGACAATTTTTTGCAACCATTTTACAACCAATAGGACACTTTTGCACCCATTTTAGAAACAATAGAGACACTTTTTGTAAGCATTTTAGAACCATTAGACACTTGTTGCTCCATTTTAGAACAAATTACGCTTTCTGCAACCATTTTAGAACCAATAGAGACACTTTTGCAAGCAGTTTGAAACCCAATAGGCACACTTTCTGCATGCATTTTACACCAATAGAGACATTTCCTGAACCATTTTAGAACAATTGACATGTTTGCAAACGTTTTAGAAACCATTAGACACTTTTTGCAACCATTTTAGAAATCAATAGAGACCATTTTTGCAAAACGCATTTTAGAACCAATAGAGACTTGTTGCAAGCATTTTAGACCATTAGAGACACTTGTTGCAAGCATATTAGAACCAATATAGACAGCTTTTTGCAAGCATTTTAGAACAATAGACACTTTTGGTAAGCATTTCAGCACGCTAGAGACACATTTTTCACAGCATATTAGTTACATTATTCACTTTCTGCAAGCATTTTAGAACCAATAGACACTTTCTGGAAGCATTTTAGAACAAATAGAGGACCTTTTTGCAAGCATTTTAGTACAATATACACTTTCTGCAAGATTTAGAACCAAAAAGAGACCACTTGTGCCAGCATTTTAGAACCAATAGAGACACATTTCAAGCATTTTAGAAACCAATAGACACTTTTTGCAAGCAATTTAGAACCAAGAGAGACCGTTTTGCATGCATTTTAGAACAATAGACACTTTCTGCAAACATTTAAAACCAATAAGACACGTCTGCAAACATTTTAGAACCAATAGACACTTTTTGCAATCATTTAGAACCAATTGGTAACTTTTTGCGGGCATTTTTAGAACCAATAGACACACTTTTTGCAACCATTTTAGAACCTGTAGACACTTGTTGCAACCATTTTGAACCAGTAGACACTTGTTGCAACATTTTTAGAACCAAAAGAGACACTGGTTGCAAGCTTTTAGAAACCAATATAGACACTTTTTGCAAGCATTTTAAAAACGTATGTGACTCATTTTGCAAGCATTTTATTACCAATGTACACTTTCTGCAAGTATTTTGAAACCATAGAGACATTTCCGCAACATCTTAGAACCAATAGAGACACTTTCTGCAAGACTTTTAAAATCAATAGAGACACCTTTTGCAAGCATTTTAGAACAATTAGTGACACTTTTGCAAGCTTGTCCGCAGATAGAGGACACATTTTGCAAGCATTAATTTTAGTACAAATTACATTTCTGCAATCATTTTAGAACCATAGACGCACTTTTTGCAACCATTTTAGAACCAATATACACTTGTTGCAAGCATTTTAGAACCAATAGAGACCCGTTTTGCAAGCATTTTAGTACCAATATACACTTTCTGCAAAGCATTTTGTAGAACCCTATAGAGACCATTTTTCTGCTCGCATTTTAAAACCAATAGACACTTTCTGTAAGCATTTAAACTATCAATAGAGGCACTTTCTGCAAGCAATTTAAAAAACCATAGGACACTTTTTGCAAGCATTTTAGTACCAATAGACACACTTTCTGCAAGCATTTTAGAACCATAGAGACATTTCTGCAACAATTTAGAACCAATAGACACTTTTTGCAACAAGTTTTAGTACCATTAGGACACTTGTTTGCAACCTTTTTGAACCTATAGAACATTTTGCAAGACATTTAGAAAACTAATAGTCACTTTTGCAAACTATTTTGGAACTAATAGGGACACTTATTGCAAGCTTTTTTACCCAACAGCTTAAACTTGTTGCAAGCAAAAAAAAATAAAAATTAGAACCAATATAGCACTTTTTGCAAAGCATTTTAGAACCAATTGACACTGTTTGCAAGCATTTCAGCACAAATAGACATTGTTTCGCAAGCATTTTAGTACAAATATACACTTGCTCGTCGCAAGCATTTTAGAACCAATAGAGACACTTTCTGCAAGGCATTTTAGAACCAATTAGAGACACATTTTGCAAGATTTTAGAACAAAGGGTCACACTTTTTGCAACCAGTTTAGAACATTATAAATGTTGAAACCTTTTAGAACCAAAGAGACACTTGTTGCAAGCTTTTTAGAAACCAATATAACACTTTTTGCAAGCATTTTAGACATAGAGACACGTTTTTGCAAGCCCATTTTTTTTTTAGCTACCATATATACATTTCTGCAAGCATTTTAGAACCAATAGAAGGACATTTTCTAGCAACATTTTTTAAAAACAATAGACATTTTAGGTAAGCTTAAAAACAATAGAGACACTTCTGCAAGGCAATTTAGGAAACCATATCTGACACTTTGTGCAAAGCATTTTGTACCAATAGGGACACAAGTTTTTCATGCATTTAGTACCAATATACATTTTCTGAAGCATTTTACAACCAATAGAGACACTTTCTGAAAACATTTTTAAAACCAATATAGACTCTTTCTGTAAGCATGTTTAGACCAATAGAGACAATTTTTGCAACCATTTTTTCAAACAATAGACACTTTTGCAACCATTTTAGATCAATAGAGACATTTTTGTAAGCATTTTGAACCAATAGACACTTGTTGCAAACCATTTTAGAACCAATATACGCTTTCTGCAACCATTTTTGAACATAGGAGACTCTTTTCGCAAGCAAGTTAGAACCCAATAGGACACACTTTCTGCATGCATTTTTACAACCATTAGAGACATTTCCTGCAAACATTAAGACAATAGTTCATGGTTTGCAACCGTTTTAGAACCAATAGACACTTTTTTGCAAACCATTTTAGAATCAATAGAGACACTTTTTGCAAACATTTTAGAACCAATTGAGAATGTTGCAAGCATGTAGACCATTAGAGACACTTGTTGCAATGCATAGTAGAAACCAATATAGGTCACTTTTTGCAAGCAATTTTAGAGATCCAATAGACACTTGTTATGTATGCATTTCGCACGAATAGAGACACATTTCACAAGCATTTTAGTTACATATATACATTTCTGCAAGCATTTTAGAACCAATGACACTTTTGGAAGCATTTTAGAACCAATACGAGACACTTTTTTGCAAGCATTTTAGTCCAAAATATTACACTTTCTGCAAAGCTTTTTAGAACCAAAGTAGACACTTGTTGCCAGCATTTTAGAACATTAGGAGACTCATTTCAAGCATTTTAGAACCAATAGACACTTTTTGCAAGCAATTTTTGAACCAAGAGAGACCGTTTTGCAAGCATTTTAGAAACCAATAGACATTTCTGCAAACATTTTTATAACCAAATAGAGGACACTTCCTGCAAACCATTTTAGAACCAATAGACACTTTTTGCAATCATTTAGACAATTAGGTACCTTTTGCAGCATTTTAGATCTATAGACACACTTTTGCTACCGTTTAGAACCAGTAGACACTGTTGCAACCATTTTAGAACAGTAGACACTGTTGCAACCATTTAGAACCAAAAGAGACACTTGTTGCAAGCTTTTAGAAACCAATATAGACACTTTTTGCAAAATTTTAGAACCAATAGGACACTTTTTTGCAGAAATTTAGAAACCAATAGACATTTTGCAGCATTTTAGAACCAATAGACACTTTTGGCAAGCGCATTTTAAAACCTCAATAGAGACACTTTCTGTAAGCATTTTGAACAACAGACGAACTTTTTGCAAGCATTTTAGATACCATAGGACACTTTTTGCAAGCATTTAAAACCGCATTAGGGCACTCATAGTTGAGTAGGAACAAGTGTCAGTGCTATTCAGAGCTTTAGAGAGGACTTGACTCTGGCTTCCTCAATCTTGAGAGACGAGTGTGGAACACCTATTCCTGGTTTTATGTCCCCCCCTCCTCCCAGCGGGGGCAATCAGAGAGAAGTGGCGATTTAAAAATAAACAATAATTCTCTGGGTTTTCATTATGGGAACAATTCCTCTGTCCAGGAGGCGGAGGGGGCTCGTGGAGCGAGCTGGCCATAAATGACAGCCTTAGGTGGGCGTCACTCTGGAAATCACACCACTGTGAGCCATAAGCGGTTAAGATCGACTTTTAGTAATATAGATGTTTTCCCCGTTCCCCATTTCCTCCCATCTTTCCTCCCCAGGCCCCTTTTGCGTAGTTTACCGCGCCTCTGTATTGAGAGTTTCCCTTCCTATTGCTTGAGCACACATGTGCACAAAATTTAAATTTAACTAAAACTTATATTTATATGAATGTGTGTGTGTGTGTGCCTGTGTGTGGTGGCAAGTTAGAGATAAATAATTTTTCCTTCTCATGGTCAGAAGCAACTTTGAATTAAACATCTATTTGTCAGATGATGTCTATCTATCATCTATTATCTATCAATCATCTATCTTCTATTCTAACTATTATTATTATCTATCTATCTATCTATCTATTATTATACTATCTTCTGTCTGTCTGTCTGTCTGTCTGTCTGTCTGTCTGTCTGTTGTCGTGCTGGTCTGTCTGTCTGTCTGCATGCCTGCCAGCCTGCCTGTCTGTCTGTCTGTCTGTCTGTCTGTCTGTCTGGTTGTCTATCTATTTTTAAAACCTCTGTGGTTTGATCCGGTGTGTTGTGGTGTATGGTTGATTTGGCCTTTGATTGCATGGTTAGCCAAACCACACACACAAACTCCGAGAAATTTTCCATTTTGCTAGAACACTTGCAAATTATTTACATTGATGGATTCACTCTCATTACATTTACACATTTTTATGTACAATTTTAAAAAATAAAAAGCTTCACCCCCCCCACCCACACTCACTCATTTTGAGGCCTGCTGGCCAGCCACCTTAACGGCTGCTATTGCCTCCCGCGCTCCTCCAAAAACGCCGCCTTTTACTGGCGATTTTCGCTGCTTGCCGCCCGGATTTTTCGCTGCTGCTTTCCCCCCCCCCCCCCCGCTTCCCGATTTGACTTCTGCACCCCCCCTCCCCCAGCCCGGGCTCGGCTTATCATGCTGCCTCAGTAAGGGAGCCATATATCGCTTCTTACACTGCTGCTTTTGCCCTTGCTCCGAATACAGTGGGGGAACAGCCGAATCTTTGCCTTGAGCCACAGGGAAGGCAGGGACAATTCCAATCTACCTGCAGAGTCGCACCGTTAATGGATTTTCATTCCACAGTAAGTTCAGTTTGGTAACAAACCCCCCTTCCCCCTTCCCTCATCCTTCCCTCCCCCCTCCCTCCCCCCTTCCCCCCCTCCCTCCCCCCTCCTCCCTCCTCCCCCACCACACCTTCCCCCATCCCACCTTCCCCTCCGTCACCTCCCCCCTCCCCATCCTCCGCCCCCTCCTCCCCCCCCTCCTCCCCCCTCCTCCCCCCTCCCCCTCCTCAGTCCCTCCTCACCTCCCTCCCCTCGTACTCGGGTCTGAAGCAGTCGGGGACCAGACCCAACGGGTCTGCACGTGGTCTAGGTATACTTTTAAAAATTCTGTGTGTTTGTTGTGTTTATGTCTGTCGTCATGGTCTTTGATTTTAATGGTTCACCAAAACCTACATCATTCAAATCCGAGAATTTTTCCATTTTGCTAGATATTAGACACTTTTACATTATGGTCCCCCTCCTCATTACATTTGACATTTTTATGTATACATTTTAAATAAAATCCTTCAACCGTCCCCCACATTCACTCCATTTTGTGGCCTCTGCTGGCCACCACCATAACGGCTGCTGCTGCAGCCCGCTCTCCAAAAAACGCCGCCATTTTTTTCTTCGCTGGCGATTTTCGATACTGCCGCCCGGCTTATTGGGAGAATAGTGGGTAAATTAGGCATAAGGTATTGGGGTAGACGTCTGACATGGATAGAGAAGTAGTTGCAGAACAGGAAACAATGTGTAGGGATTAACGGTCCCTTTTCAGAATGGCAGGCAGTGACTCGTGGGGTACCGGCAAGGTCGGTGACTGGGACCTCTGCTCTTTACAAATATACATCATGATTGGATGAAGGCATTCAAAGTAACATTAGCAATTGCAGATGACACAATGCTGGGTTGGCAGTGTGAACGGTGGGCGGAGGATGCTTGAGAGGGCAGGGTGGACTTGGAAAGGTTGGGGGAGTGGGCAGATGCATGGCAGATGGAAAGTTCTATGCGGATAAATGTGAGGGTATCCCTCTTGGTAGCAAAACAGGGAAGGCAGAATTTCTATCTAAAATGGCTGTCAAGTTGGGAAAAGAAGGAAGTTACAACGGGATCGAGGGTCCTTTGTAACATCAGTTCTATGAAAGTAAGCATTCAGGTTACAGCAGGCATGAGAAGCGAATGCATGTTTGGCCTTTATTAACAAGAGGAATCGAATCTAGGAGCAAGAGGCCCTTCTGCAGTTGTACAGAGCATGTGCACGAGACACACCTGGAGTGCTGATTGTGTACAGTGCGTTTGGTCCCTCCAATTTTAGGAAAGGACAATCTTGCTGCTCGAGGGAGTGCAGCGTTGTCTTTACAAGGTTAATTTACGGGATGGGGGACTGGTCAGATGCTGAGAGAGTGGAGCGGCTGGGCTTGTACATCTGGAGTTTAGGAAGGATGAGAGGAAAATCGTTTAAAAACATATAAGGGTTGTTAAGGGTTTGGACATGCCTAGAGGCAGGCAACATGTTTCCCGATGTTGGGGGAGTCCAGAACCAGGGACCACAGTTTAAGAATAAGGCAAATAAGTCAATTAGAATGGAGACGAGAAACAATTTTTCTCACAGAGAGTGGTGAGTCTGTGGAAATTCTCTGCCTCAGAGGGCCGTGTAGGGGTTCTCCCGGATGCCTTTCAAGTGAGAGCTAGGATCGGGCTCTTTAAAAATAGTCAGGGGATATGGGGAGAAGGCTGGAATGGGGACTGATTGCGGGTGAATCAGCATGATCACATGAATGGTGAGGGTAGAATAGACCGTGCTGGCACGAAAGGCCAATTGGCCTACACCGCACCTATTGTCTATTGTCTATTGTCTTACTGTAGTACTTGAAAAAAGTTGGCATCTCTTTAATCACATGCAAGTGCTTGTTAATTTGTGCCGAGATACGTCAAGATATTGTATTGGACAAGAATCATCATTGGACTAATAATGAGATCACATAGCATTGTTGTTTTTGGTGTTTATTGGCATACCAGCAATAGATTTTTTGTCAAAGATAGACACAATGCGGGTTAAACTCAGGGGTCTGACAGCATCTCTGGGAGAAAAAGGATAGGGTGATGTTTGGGACGGATCCACCTTCAAGATTCATTGGAGGAGAAAAAAACATCTTCAAAGTAGGCTACCTTGAGATTTCAACAGTGATCAGATAAAAATGTACTAAATGAACTGCAGTGCGGCAGCATCTAAAAATCCTATATGTTAGCTTCACTAGGTTTGATGCCTTCATTTACAGATCAGCAGGTGCTTCATTTGTTCCTGCATTTGTACTGAGGCACGCTCATTGTGTGACAGTACAAACACGCAAGTTGACTTGGGTGCAGAAACATATCCACCAGCTGCAATAGGTGGTCCCCGAGGCACAGCAGTAAGCAGGAAATGTAAACTACCACGATCTGTAACCTCAACCTGGGCATATCGCTAACTCATCCAGTGCCATCAACATAGGAGATTAACCCTGATTCATAAAGGCATGCAGAGTGTGCTAAACAACAGGTACCATATACATTAAGAACTAATGACCTCATATTTACAGGCTGATTAAAAATCTGTGTGGGTTTTTTTTTATGTCAGATCTAGGTATGGTGGTGGGAAATTACCAATTACCGGTGAACATCCCCTTCCTTGGGATGGAGGGCCCAGATGGTGAGGCAGGGAGGTAAAACTGAGCAGTCATGACCCTGTTCACCACCGTGCTAAATAAATTGCTTTGGTCGCTGAGGATTCCACTGGTATGTTTCACACAACATTGTATGACATGGACACATATGGAGTGAGACCTTTAACCACAATAGGAAGTTGGATATTGCTGTGAGTTTCCATTGAAACATTACTATGGCTTTGTTTTATTCCAGGATGGTTCTTGAGAACAACGATTGATGGAGACCCGTATCCGGACATGGTGCTGGATGAAGGCCTGGTAGACTTTGGGATAGCATAGGAAGAACATGAAAGACCACTCCTTGAAAAATGTGCAGTGCCAAAACTTAGTTAGTGGCAGCATGTGCCTTTTAAATTCTGGTGGTGGAAATCATTTCATATGAAAGTGTGGAATGAGGATTTCAACCAGAAAAACTGATGCAAATTGGAATCAGGATATAGAACAAAAACTTTACAGTTTGGCCACCAGACCCGTAATTCATAGACCTCTCACGCAGCAAAACCAACCACATCGAGGATTTTTGTGCAGTCTTGGTCCAATAGCTTAATGAAGGAAAGGAATTTGCCTCGGTTTGTGTTCGTTTAGCAAGTAAAGTTTACCGTAGGGACAGGCACTCAGTGTTTTCATTATGTTCCCTTCATGTGGAGGATTTATTGAGAAGAAATCCACTCCATCGGAAGTAGTGAGTATAGAAGTATTTCAGGTTCTAGTAAATGGCCGAGCACAAAAGACTCGTTTGATCCCTAAATGTGGGGTACTGAGTTACTTTTGTTATGTTAGATCAAAAAGAATTTCAATATGGTCATGTTTTGAATTTCGGTGATCTGATCACATGAGTTTAAAGCTTTTTTAGTGGGGAAAAACTCAGAAAGGATAAAGGAAGCAATCCATCATTATTAATGTCTTCCTTTGGCAAATGCAAATGGTGGGTTTATATTCATTGGTGTCCTGATTCGAGGAAATTGTTGGATGTAGGCTTGAAGAACCTGATAGTTTTATATCCAAACTTATCAGAAAAACCTCAAGATTAGACATTATTGTTCCTCTCCAAGGGACATTGTATACAGACTTAATGTTGCCAGTGTTAATAAGGAATCAGAAGTGGTTGGGCTCTTTGATAAGGTTATATGTGAAGAGTCTGGCTGTGTCTGTTTGCTGCAATACTGACAAGGATGGGACCGTTACCAAGATGACCATGTTAAGAGGGAATGGAAAACTTCAAATGGGCTGAGATGTTGTTGGCAAAAGATCCAGGTAGTGCTGTTGTCTAAATCTTTTGATGTTTCATCCCACAAAGTGGAAATAAATCTACTGGATTATTTCTGGAAACAATTCTCTGAGTGCTGGTGAGGATTTAATTTTAAAACATTTTATTTTTCCTGCAGTGATGGAAGAACACTGTAAATTTTTAAGAATGAATTAAGTGTGGACTGCATCAGAGCCAAGGTGTAAGCCTGGGTTTCAGTGGAGGGGATGACTCTTTAGACGAGATTGTACAAATGTTCTACAAAGGTTTGAAGCAACAGTGGATTTTATCTAATTGTTTCAATTATGCTTTATTGTCAAGTGCAAAAACACAGGAAATTACTTTTGAGTCGCCTGTTTGGCACCATTTCCAAGTCTAGTTACACATGCTTGGGTCTTTGCTGGTTGTTAGCGAACCGATGTCTTCTAAAACCTTGGCGGCCACTTTTGTTACCGGGGGGCCTCCTGCAGCCAACTTTGAAAGCGTGGAAGTTAAGTCCCCGGTTCCCTCTCCGAATGGCCCTTGCTCCCGACATCGTCATCGCTGGCTCTTCTTCAGTTCCTGGTCTCTGGAGGATGAGCAGTGGCTAGACTCGGCATCTTCCCCCCTACTGGTGCAGCGCTGGGTCATTTGAGGGTTTCCCTGTTCTGTGGCGGACGGGCCAGGCGTGTTGCCAGGCTCCAGAAAAATGCCATAGAGTCGTGTAACATGGAAAACAGGACCACTCTCCCACCTTGTCCACGCTGACCAGTGGGAACCATTCCATATTAATCACCATTTCCAGTACTATGGATTTAGGAGTACAAGAGCAGGGAGCGCTTATCTGCAGTTGTTACAGGGGTCTTGGTGAGGGCCACACTGGTATTGCGTACAGTTTTGTTTCTCCTAATCTGAGAAAGACCATCTTGCATTGAGGGAGTCAGAGAAGGGTTCACGATGATTCCTGGGATGGCAGGACTTACATATGAGGAATGACTGGATAGACGCGGCTTGTACTCGCTGGATTTAGAAGATTTGGGGGGGGGGATCTTATAGAGACTACAAAATTCTTAGGGGTTGGTCGGCTAGATGCAGGAAGATTGTTCCCAATGTTTGGGGAAGTCCAGACAAGGGGTCACAGTTTAAGGATAAGGGAAGTCTTTTCGGTCCGAGATGCGAAATAATTTTCCCACAGTGTGGTGAATCTGTGGAAATTTTCTGCCACAGAAGGGTAGTTGAGGCCAGTTCATTGGCTATTATTTAAGAGGGAGTTAGATGTGGCCTTGTGGCCTAAAGTTGGATGATCTGAGTTGGGATAGGAGTTGGATGATCAGCATGATCATATTTGTATGGCGGTGCAGGCTCGAAAGGGCCGAATGGCCTACTCCTGCACCTTATTTTCTTGTTAGCCTGCATGCCAAGGCAACTCTAGTGTTGTCTAAAACATTTCTTACATGTTCTCAGCGACCAGTTTTCACTGCTTTCTGAATATTTTACCTTGCACTTGATGAAGGAAGCCCCCCCCCCCCCCCCCTCTCAGTATCCCCTCTCGAGCTCTTGCCCCTTACTGGAAATCTACTCATGAGTTTTATCTGCCTATGAAAACATTACCTGCTGTCTATCCCCTAACCTCTACATCTCATAATTTTGTGTCGCTTTTCTGTTTCTTTCTTAAACTCATGGAATGACCTAGCTTTTCCGTCTTTCTCATACTGAAATACTTAGTTAGGCAATTTCCTGGCAAAAATCCCTTGGTGATAACTCCTTGCAAAATTATTTTGTTTTTTTTTTTTTTTTTTTTTTTTTTTTTTTCCTCTTCTATCCCAACTATAGTGTAATGACCTAAATGCACACACATTATTTTATGCTGATATCTGAACAGTTATTATGAAGTTGGACAATAACCACCCTGCTCTTGCATTCAGACCCTGAACTGATGAAAGTCCCGTATCCCCTATGCCCTTTTAACCACGTCAATACGCCCCCCGATGCCTACAAGGATGATTGGACTTTTTCATCAAGGACCCATTTGTTCTCTATTTCCCTGTACTCAACCACTCATGGTGTATGTCTAGCCTCATTAGTATTCAAAATACATCCAACTCACAATTATCAGGATCAAATCCACTGCCCATTTCTAAACCAATTCACTGACATCAATATCTTCTCTGGCCAAGCTACCCTGGGCCTATCCAACAACTTCACTAATTTTTGGTCATTTGCAAATTATTGATCATGACGCTACATTCACATCCAAATATTACATACTTTACTGCTAGTCACAGGTATTCAATGACAAAAAAACAACCTATACATCACCCTCTGTCTTCTATCCAAACCATTTGGATCCAATTTACCAACTTGCCCTGGATCCAATGGGCACTAATCTTTTGGAATACAGTCACCCATGCAGGGATTTATGGAAATTTCCTTACTGAAGTCCATGTAAACCACATCTACTCAGCTTTATCTTTCAATTACATGTTAGCTGCTCGAAAAAATAAAATCGGATTGATTAGAAGGATCTAAAGCTTGACAACGCCATTGCTGGCTACTCTGATCAGCCCCTGGCCTATCCAGGTGATCAATAATCCTGTAATTTAGGATTTTCCCTTTTTCCCCAATCCTGATATTAGGCCATGGGGTATAGTTAAACAGGCTTTACCTTGACGCGCTCCAAACAAAAGGAAACCAATTTGCCATCTTCAGTTCATGTTGTACTCAAAGACAAATATAAAATTCATCCAGACTCCCAGCAATTTCTTGCTTGCCTCCATTGCAGCTTGAGATGCAGCTACAATCTAGTCATTAAGCCTGTTAGCATCAAGTATCTTTTGTTTATGGAGGCTTGCACTTGAATTTTCCTACGCAATGGTCTGAACCATCAACTACAAAGTAGCTCTGTTAAACCAAAAAATATTTAATTTTCTTTAAATATGTATGGCTTCAATGGATGTACTTTTTGGATCTTTAATAGCACATCAAATTATAACCATAAATCAACCCAAAACTCTAAATAACTCCAATATATCAACTCTTCCCATTAAATTCATTTACCAATCATCAACCCCCAAAACCACAATTTTACCAAACCCCAAACCTCTCACAACCACCCATTACCTTCT